>PVIU01005153.1:14977-34952 GCA_004026605.1 Ondatra zibethicus
CTCTGGTCTCTACATGGTATATGTGGACTTACGCAGCTGAAAAAGATACCTGGGATCTTCCTCTGGTCGCTACATGGTATATGTGGATTTATGCAGCTGAAAAAGGAACCCATACAGCACTCACGAACAAGGGAAAAATATCTTAAGTAAATCAATACATGTAAATCAAGTAGAAATTCCATGGCCAACTGCAAACAGTCACTGAGTTCCCCCAAGAATGCTCAGTCATCTGGGCATAGAACCAAGTGCAGAGGCATCCAGTTATAGCTCTGACCCAGCCCTGAAATTCTATGACATGGCCTTAGCAAAGGACAAAGGTGTGAGAGAAGTGGGCTAGGGGCAGTTAGATGATCAGCTGTAGAGCCAAGGATGGACAGAAAAGAAAGGGAAGCCAGGGCCAAAGTGGCACATGGGAGGAGAGGGAGGAGAAGGTAGCAGGTGACAGGAGGTAGAAGAGGAAGACTGGAATGTCACAGAAGCACTAGTCTGTTATCTGTCACCTGGAAACTAGTACTGACGGTAAGGGACTGTTATTCAGATAGCAGGTGATGTCCATGGCAACGTTAGGAACTGAGACATAAGTGGGTAGTGGGGGTCACAGGATGATGGGAGAATTTGAATGGGCAGGAAGGCTGAGATCTTTGCTCACTGATAAATGGAGATGATAGTAAAGCTGGAATCTCAAAGAGCAGGGTTGCCAGGGAACCAGGGTCAGATTTAGTAGAAGCAGGGGATAGATGGAAGGTTTGGAGAGACTCTGTCGAGAAGACCCGGGGACTAGGACATCTAAGATATAGCCATGAGCTATGAGGCCAGAGAGAAGATGTTGCCAAAAATACAATGTGATCATGAAGAAAACCACACAAAGGCCTTGAGTGGCTGTCAGGTAAGACAAATTTCCTAATGGGCGTACCGAGTCCACCTCCCTATCCAGTTTCATCCCAGGCCACTTCTAATCACTCACTCTGTTCCAGCTACACAGGGCTTCTCACAGGCCCCTCATCCAACACATTCCCCAGGCTGCATGGCCTTGTTGAGCCTACTCTGCTCTTAGATTCCTTTACCTCCCTAACTCCTGTTCATCTCTGGATGCAAAGGATTCTCCAAACTGTAACAGATCACTATGGGTCTAACAATCCAGGTCTATGACTATTTGATTGCTACCTCCCTCACTTTACTACAAACCCTTTAAGCATGAAGATCATGTCTATAGGGATGGGTATGGTGGTACATGCCTTCAGTCTCTGGCACTTGGGAGGCAGAGGCAGGTGGATGTCTGTGAGCTCAAGGCCAGCCTGCTCTATATAGTGAATTTCACGCTATGAAGGGTTACACAGTGAGACCTTGTCTCAATAAATAAATAAAATCCTGTCTGTAGTTCTGCTCCTTGGTGCACATTCAATGACTCGTATGTGTCTGACACATAGTAGTTACTCAGCAAAGCAATATTAGCAGGATGAAAACACAATCAATGGAAGCCTAGAAGCTGAGCAGGGCTGCCTTTCACTTAGTGCCTCAGAACAGGCAGGGAAGAACACGCCTAACTTCATATATCCATCCTTCCATCAGTCACAAACTACACTAGCTCCAGTGCTGGTCTGTGATCCGGGAAGGGGTGGACAAAGCCTGATTCTAGGTAACACTCTGGCCCAGCGTTCAGAGTTCCTGATTCTCTCACAGTTTATTGCAAGCAAATCCTTATCTCCTGCACGATGGGACGCACTTGTCCTTCCCTCCCACGTGTGCCCATTCCCTTTATTTATAACACACTTTTCCCGGGGAGCGGGGAGGTAAGAGGTGCTGCAGGGCCCTTGTCCCTCCCTGGTAGCTCCCCTCACCTTTCACAGAAGGTATGTAGACAAGGCAGAACTTTGGGGCACCGGTACCGATCCAGGCAGATACTGCACACCAGAAACTGCTTGTCCATTGGCTGTACCTCTGGGCCAGGACTGTCTTCCCTCTTTGCCATGGTGACCACAGATGGCTCCTGCCACTCACACCAGCCTGTGTACAGAGAGACAGTCAACAGCAGGGAGGCCAGCATTCCCTCTCCCCACCCGATCTCCTGCAGAGAAATGTGCCCCTTTCTTCCTTGCCAGGGACAGGACAAGGTGTTGGCTGGAAGATCAGGGTGAAGCGCATAGGCTGAGAGACTTCTGAGCATGGCACTATTTCAGAGCACAGATTTAGGGTCACACTGGGTTTTGAAGCCCCTCTTTTGCCATCTTGGTGATTCTGGATCGTTCTTCAAACCTCAGTTTCTAATTTGTAATAAAGCAAATACTAATTCCCATCTCTAATACTTGTTTTAAGAGTCTGAGAGGGTACAAGTCACAGTACAGGAATAGCTTGTTCACTGACACCCCAACTCTTTTCTGCTCAGCACCTCCAACCAGCCTCCAAGAATCACTTCAGGTAGCCCCTCTCCCAACACTCTGACCCCACACTTAGCACAACTGCCTGGGGTTGCACTCTTTGCCACACCAATCAGTATTGAGATTGACCCCCAAGCATTCCTTTCCGCCAAACCCAAGCTGTTGCTCCCATCTCAGGCTGCCCCAGGCTCTCTACTGGAATGCAGTAACTGTGCCATCCCATCCATCACCCCTTTCAACCACAGTGACTTTTCTGAACAGAGATTTGACCCTACCATTACTCTTTTTAAATTCCTTCAATGGTTCTCCACTGTCCAGAGGATAGAGTCTTTAAACTGGGCCAAAAGGCTGAATAATACCTTGTCCATACCTCCCACTCAATCTCTGGCCTCACAGTCTATGATCTGTCATAATGGTTTCAATTCCTAGAAAACTCATGTTCTCTTTGTTTCTGTAGTTATATATTGTCCCCTTCTGCCTGAGGTACTCTCATGCCCTTGCCTAGTACATTTTCATGTAAATGTCACTTCCTTTAGGAAGGTCCTTTGGGACTTCCCACAGTCTGGGTTGGGTGCTACCCTGTCCCTCAAGTCCTTGCATTTCCTCCATCCTATAACTCTGTTACTTCTCTGCTCCCTTCATATGCAGTATTCTTGAAAGCAGGCACAGTATGTTACTTCTCCATTTCTAGGGCTTAGCAAGGAGTCTGGTTAAGAATGACCTATCTTTACTGGATCTGATGAATAATTCAAAATATTTATTTACTAACTGCCTACTGTGCAGAGACACTGGAAATGTCTGAGCAAAGGCGGGGAAGCGATAGCGGATTAAAAAGTATTATAAGTAGCTGGATTGGAGGCACACACCTTTAGTCCCAGCACTTGGGAGGCAGAGGCAGGTAGGTCCCTGTGAGTTTGAGGCCATAATGAGTTCCAGGACAGTCAGAGCTATGTAGAGAGATCATGTCTCAAAAACAAATAATAAGAAGAAAGTATTATAAGTACCAAGTAAATACATAATTGGCCATAGGTAGCAAGGAGCACTACGAAGAAAAACGTGGCGAGGAATTAAGCTCTTTACTGAGCGATCACAAAGGGTTCTGCAAGCAGAGAAGTGGGGTACGGGAGGAACAACGGGGAACCCTGGAGGGGCCTGAAGAAAAAGTAAATGCATGTTCTTGGGAGAAGGCTTGTACTTAAATGCACTATGTGCTTAAAGCAAAGTGAATAACAGCAAGAGCACTGAATATTACTTTATCCTAAGACAGGCAAAGGGATGAAGCAATTTACAAATAAATGAAAACAAACCAAGACACTCTTTTGGTATAATGACAATTGCAGAGAAACGGAAGCCAGAGTGGGGTGAGGAGGGCTAGTCAGGAAGTTACCCCAGTTCTTCAGGTGACGCGGTGTTAGAGAGCTAGAGGCAGAGGCCGAATGAGGACAGTGTCATGCACTAGATGCCAGCAGAAAAGGGGGCATTGATAACAACTCCCCTGTTTCTCAACTGAGCAAATACAAGACCACGAAAGACAAAAAAGGCTAATAAGGGGCTGTCAGATGCGCTAAGTTTGAACGATACACATGATGTCCAGGTGGAGTTGTTAAGGAAGAAGCAGAATACGGGAGCTCAGTCTGGGCTTGTTATTGATTTGGAATCATTGGCATATTAATGGCCCTTAAAGCAATAAGATTGGATGATAGAGCACTTTGGGACAGAAAGTGGAGAGTGATGGTGGGTGAAATCGGTTAAAGACTAGATGTGTTCACTATGCTTGGCTGATGGAGTGGTTAGGGCAGAAGCCAGGCCAGAGTGATGAGCGAATGTGTGAAGTTAACAGAGCAGATGTAGATAATCCATGACAGAAATTTACCCAGGAAGAAGCTGAAAAATAGGCAGTGAATTGGACCAGATCACCACTGCTATGCCCAGCCAGATGCACCATAGGCATCTTAAAGGCAATGGAAGAATGACAGCCCAGAGGACTCTCCAGGTTTGGGGACAGTAAGAGGGCTAAAGCGCATTTGTCCTGAGTGGATGTGCTGCTGGGTGTGGGAAGGAAAGGACTTGCCTGAGAAAATTCTCTCCTGATGTGGGCACTGGCATTTGGGGGACACCATAAGATGGAGGGCAGCTACACAGAAGTGGGGGGCTGATGACAGACTCAAGCTTGAAACTGTGAGTGGGAAGGCCTGCTGAGCCTGGCTGGGGCAGCTGGACATTAGGCTCCACCCTCTCTAAACGCAGGGGATCTCCCAGCCTGTCGCAGAGGCAGGAATTGGGCTACATCCAGGGACCAACAGCTCCTCCCTCTCTTCCCCTTCCTGTTTCAGCTTTCCACTCAGATTCAAAGGACATCACTTCTGCTGTGGCCATACCCCAGCCTCGATCTAAGGTTCACTGTATTAATTCATTGATTCCCTGGAGTCTTCCTGCTCCTGGGTCACTGTTCTGTTCTAGACAGAGTCCAACAGGCTCAGACTCAAGTGGACTATTTATCACAGCAGACACTTGGAGGACCTTGGACACAGAGGACATGGTGTCTCCTTCATGGGTGTCTTTGTTCCTTATCCCACCCATATCCTTTCTGGCTCAGTCCTAAAGGCACTTCATCCCTATTCAGAATACACTGGACACCTCTGCAGGGATACGAAGGTAAATGGACACAGCTGAGATTTCATGCATTCCACAATCAAATAAACAGATTTCTGCAATGCAATGTGGGGATGAACATGAGAGGGAAACACGATTGCTCGAAGCACAAAATAAGTTCCCTAAGCAGGGATGGGCCCAGAGGAATGGAAGCTGAGGATGGGTAAGTTATAGACACGTGGTGCCTTCTGTCTCTGGAAGCTGCATTACCCACTGTGGCAGGAGAGGGCTAACACATGAGATGCAGAGCTAAGCAGGGGCTACACCACACAATGCTTTGTTGCCCTTATTAAGGACTTTAGACTTTACCCCCTTCCCTGCTAGGGGATTAAGGCTTTATCCAAAGTGCAAAGGAAAAGTTTGGTGGTGGAGGGAGGGGGAGGTTAAGCCCAGAATGACAAAAGTAGATTTTTTGATTGCCATGTGGAAAATACAGGGGTCAAGAGCGAAGTTTAAGGGGCTGACTTGAAGATGGTAGTTGCTAGGGGAGGCTGAAATGGTTTTCACAGGGAGAAACCAGTAGAATTTGGTAACTAGTTGGTGCTAAATGAAGAGGCAGGGTAGGAGAAAGGATTAGAAATGGTTGCTGGTTTTCTAGCTTGGAAACCAGAAGACTTTGGATGACAAGGTGCTAAGTCCAGTGTTTAACACAACGGCTCAAATGGGACAGTCTGGCTGTCAGCTGGAAAGTAGGAAAGAGAAGACATGGATTTAGATTTCTTTGGTGTAGGGATATTCCTGAAGCCATAACAAAGTAGATGACACCAGATCAGAGTGAGAAAGGAGGGCCTACAACTTAGCCCCCATGCACGCCAACATTTAAGATAAAGGCTTAGAATATAAAGTCTGGAAAGGAATCAGAGACAGGAATGTCAGAGGAGGCAAGCTGTCTGGAGGCAAAGGGAGAAGAGGCCTCGCCATCAAAGCAGTGATCCTCACTGTGAAGTATCAGAGGCCCCATCAGTTAAAGCCCCCAAAGAAGCTGCTCTAGTGTACTTTCTGGGAGATGGAGCAGTCAGATGCAGAGAGCTAAGGAGCTGATTGTAAACAAAGACAGCTACTGCTGAATAAATGGGATCCTTGACATATAGGGGAAAATATGTTTCAAAGCTTTTCAGGTTATCCAAATTCTCAAACATCCAGCTTCCCCCATGACACTCTTCTCCAATCACACTAGGTTCCCAGTTACAGGGCTTCATAACTGTGAACTGGAGGTGAGCATAGGCATTGCTGAGGTGTGTATGGGTGGAGGGAACTGGCTAGGCTCACTTGCTAAAATGATTCACTCCTACTCACTAGCCTCTAGGTGTATTTGACCATTTGAGGCTCAGAAAAATAACAAATGTCTGTAGGCTGTAGCCTCTGGGCTTCCTGCAAAGGAAAGGTAACAACAATGGATGAGGGAAAGCCCTTAAACCTGAGCAACCCTTCCCTTCCCAGGGAAGGAATGCGATGAAATTCATATCACTAACCCTGCCCCCATGACGGAGTAGGTACATGGATCATTCAATCAAATGTCCCTGGACACACTCTAGGCCAAGCCCTTCGTCTAGGAACCAGAGACACAAAGTTAGATCAAGTGGCTCCCTAGCTTTCACCTGTGGGAAACTGACATGTAGATACATGATGACAATGTGATAAGAGCCATGATACTGACAAGTTCAAACTGCTAGGGCAGCAAGTATCTAGCTTGGTGGAGAATAAAAAGGCTTCCAGAGGAAGGGGTGTTTGAGCTGGATCTTGCGGGACAAACAAGAGTTTGATAGTGGCTTGGGAAAACTGAATAAAAAAACGGAAATATGAAACATTTACAAACAGAATAATAGTGTAAGAGGGTAAGCCTCAAAAGGGCAGCACCTAAACCACATGGTTTTATGACCCACTGATCTAAATACCCCACTCACTGCACTGGCTGTCCCCACTGCCCATTCCTTGTGGGGTTTTGATTCAGGGTCTCTTCTCTGTTTATTTAATCACATTATTTCCTACAATCTTAATTCGCATGAGGGCCTAACCCCAACGCCTTGTTCTGAAAGACTCCCAGACCTGTATATCTCATTGCATTTTTGGACATCTCTGCCTGGATGACGGACAGAAATAGTCCCAAACGGAACTGATTTCCTCCAGACCCTTTCTTCCTGCTGTGCTTCTCTTTTTCATAACAGGCACCACCATTCACCACGCTGCATCAGTCAGGACCCTAGTAATCTCAACTCTGAAGCAAAAATGTGCTCAAGTTTAAAAGGTGGAAAAATGTATCCATTGGGGCTGGGGTCCCCATGACCCTATACTTGTGCATACACTCACACACACATATGTAACAATAACCAAAGAAAAGGAGGCTATCAATTTGAGAGGCAGGTATGGGAGGGTTAGGAAGGAGAGTAACTAGGAGGGACTGGAGGGAGGAAAGGGATGGGACAAAGTGATGGAATTCGATTTTAATTAATTTTTTTTTTAGTTTCTCAAGACAGGATTTCTCTGTGTAGTTCTGGTTGTCCTTGAACTTCCACTGTGGACCAGGTTGGCCTCGAACTCAGAGATCTGCCTGCCTCTGCCTCCCGAGTGCTGGGATTAAAGGCATGTGTGCCACCGCTGTTTTTTAAGGTCATGAAATTTAGGATCTAGTCCTGTCACTAACTCCATTACACAAGATAAGTCTAAGTAACTTCCTACCCCATACCCATATTTGTAAAATGGGAGGGAGAGGGTTTTCTTGTTCTCAAAATCTGAGATTCCAGAGGCTGCCTTTCAAATTAAAGACTCCTACAGACTGCAATGTGCCCACAAATAAATCCCATCTCAAACTAGTTTGATGATTTGATTGCTAATTTCCATCACAAAGCTAAGCATGTTAGAGCGTGCTCACAGGCTGTCCCTCCCCTTGCTTTCCAAAATAAATGTTGTCTGAGTTTAAGTCACCCATGGCATCCACTCTCTGCACTCTTCTGTACAGCAATCGTGTTTTCTGGACATAGGCGCTACTATTCTAACTATGGTCCTTTTATCTCAAGTTGTATTAGCAGAAATGCCACTGTCTCCTAAGCAGCTGGGTCGGTAACTACCATATAAAAAGTCCTCAATAGACGCTGGTGACAGGAGTTATGTTTAAACGCTGCAGGTCCCTTTCAGCAAAGAGAAGCAAAATCAAAAGCAGTAACAAGACAAAGGAACAAAGTTCCAAGGAGAGAGACCTCCATTTAGCATAAGGTAGCTTTCCCACAGCATGAGAGAGTAGGTGCTCTCTCATCGGAGGCATCCAAGCCAGGAGAGGTAGGGCACCTGTCAGGCCTGCGGCTCTCACTCGCATTCTGCAGCCAACGAGAGCCCTGCTTAGGAGATAGGCACTGATGTGCTGCCCAGTGTGGCTGAAGGGACCTGCAAAGATAACCACTGCACCCACCCTGAAATCTCAGATTCATCTCCCCTCTGGGGAAGTCCTGGTTTTTGTTTGTTTGTCTGTGGTCCACACTGGACTCCCACACCAGGAACATGCACGGGGCCTGCTTTTAGTCATATTGACCTCCCTGGGGTGCAGCCTGCCCTTGCAACCTGCAACCATCTGTCCCTGCAGGTTTGCGACCCAGGTTCTGAAACCAAGTCAAGGAGGAAGGTGGTGGGAACTAGGGAGGGGCCTGGAGTCCTCCAGGCGGAGCCCAGGCTGAGGGAGAACTAGAGGGGTCCTTTCCTACAAGAAACAGCCTCTGCAGGAAGCTTCCTGTCCAGCAAACAGTGCCCGCAGCGGAGGAAGGATGTCCTCCATCCTTACTGGTGGGCTTCTTGGAGCCCACGGAGGACGGAAAAGGGAACAGGGGTGGAGGCGTCTGTACCAGGGAGAAAGGAACCCTTCGGACAAGCGGGGCCACAAGATTCCAGAGTGCAAACCAGCAACCCCACCCACCAAACACCACCATCGGCCGCAGCATTCGGTACCCTCCGCCAACACACACAGGCTCCCAAAACCCGCGCTCCTAAAAGGAGCCATCACCCATCCACCCGCGCCTCCCCCCACCGCACAGCCCGCAAACATGGACCTCACGTGAGCAGCCACAGCCCAAAGAATCCCCCCACTGCTCTCACAGACACGGACACGCCTCACGTGGACAGAGACTGGAGCAGCTTTTGAAAAGCATCCGCGCCCCCACCCACAGACGCTCCGATCGACACACCGCCGCTAGCACCCGGACCCGGACCGCGACACACAGAGGAACCAAACGCACCCTGGGGGCCCGCGCGGCGCACTCACGGCGTGGGAGCAGGATGAGAGGGCAAGGCCCGGACTGCAGCCACTCGGAGCGGCCCGCGGCGCTGCCCCCGCTGCCGGCGCCCGTCCGCCCGTCCCTGCCCGCGGCGCCGCCCCACGTCCCGCGCCTCCGCCTGTCCCCGCGCCGGCGCCGCCGCCGGACCCGTCGCACAGGCCGGAGGGAGGGGCCGGGGCGGGGCTGCGGACCGGCCGGGGGAGGGGGCGACTCGGGAGCTGAAGGCCCGCCCCAGCCACGCCCCCATCTCAGACCACGCCCACCAACCCCTCCGCCCTGCGGCTCACCGCGCTACCTCCGCGGTGCCACTGGAAGCTGGCGAGCCGAACCCGGATCTAAGACCTAAGATCCGGGATCCTCGTCCGCTGCCTCCGGCTCCTGAGGCCTCAGGGCAAGTAGATGGGTTCAGGGAGTGGCACTTGGTGCCGCCAAGGAAAAGCAGCTAGGACCAGCTGAACTCAGTACTCCGAGACTCCGTCCCAGCTGCTTTTGATAGCACCTTCTCTGGCTTTCCTGGGGGCTCCTGTGGAATCTGTTAGTTTGGTTTCCGCTGGGTAAGAGGGAGGGGGACCACCTGTACCTCGGTCCAGAACTCTGGGAGAAGGGGTTTGCGGACTGAGAGGTTTCATTCGGTTCTAGGTGCCTCAGGAGCCCCCTCGTGAGGAAATTTGGTTTAGACCGTTCAGCGACTCCTTCCTCACACCAAAGACCCAAAGCAATTCTCAGAGTCATTGCATTATGAAAAAACGGCCTTGGTAGACTACAATAAAAACTGTACATTAACAGGGACTGAGTGTTTATTACGTGCCAGACAGAGCTAATCACTTTACATACATTATCTCATTTAATACGCATAACCGTAATAGGTAGCTGCTTTTATTAGCTGCTTTACAACAGAAGGAGCGGAGCGTTCGTTCTCCAGGCGTTAATCCTAATCAGCTAGAAAATGGTGGAACCAGGTTTGGGCTCTGTTTTCAGGTTCTGTCTTTAACTATTTGGAGACACAGTGCCCTTACAGCGAAAAATCCCCATTGGCCCACGAAGTAGGGGCTAAAATGAGGACCAGCACCGCAATAATCAAGGCAGACAGCCGACTACATACAGGCTAACCAAACCCAGGAAGCCTGAGGGTTGCGGTATCAGTGACTTCCAGACTGGAACCTGCTGACGGGGCTGGCGCCTTTCTCCACCCTCCAGAAGTGAGAGAACGCTGAAAGTCTGCAGTTGTCTTTGGGGCTGATATTGGGTGGCACTTGAGCCCTGACTAAAGTGTTGCTGCAGTTTTCTTGTGACTTTCCACATAAAGTTCAGGTTTGACTTCAACGGGAGCGGTGCAGGTTACAGCAGGATGAGACTGCCTTTACCTCTGCAAGCAGCTACTCACTGCTTGTAATAGAGCTCAGGCATGGTTCATGCTAAATAGAGTCAAGCTAGGACCACTAGGCTACCCAGTAACCCAGAAAGAGTATTTTCTCGACCCTAGGCTTTTTTTCTGGGCTGTCAAATCTCTGACTGAGAGGTTTCTTAGTTCCCTTTCCCCAAAGATCAGAAGTCCTACCTCTTGTCACACCCACTTAATTTTTCATTCCAGACTGAATTCTTACTCAGACTTCAAGTACATTGGCCCTTCTGCCTGGTCTATTAGCTACTTTTCAGATCTGTTTTTAAACTGGCATCACCATCCCTACCCCAGTCTAAACTAGATGCCCCTTATCAGGTGCTCCCACTGCATCCCGTATCCTAGCACTTCTCATTGTATTGTAGCTGCCTGGTTACTTGTCTCTATCCCCCACTTGGCCTTAAGCACTGTGAGCAGGGACCGCATTTTATTCACTGATGTTTCCCCAGGGTCTAACGCAGTGCCTGGCAAATAAAAGCACTCAGTAAACATCAGCTGTATGATTTAACGTATAATAGCCAGCCCAACCACTCTGGACCCTATGCTCTTCAAACCCATAGCTGTCTTGGTGCTAAGGGGGAAGAGGAAAAAAAGCTTTGGCTCTAACTAGGACTGAGGGGGATCAGGCCTTCAGCAGCTTCTGAAACTTGGCCACAGCTCTTCTGAATTCCTAAGAATTGAATGCATGATTACTAGGTATTTCTTACCAATCCACCCTCTGCTAGTACCCCACAAATTGACCTCACTGGGCCTGCTTTTATGAAAGGTTTATTCCTAGTGCTAGAACCCAGTCTTCCTGGGCTCTAAGCACAATTCAACTGGGTGGGTAGATGAGGGGAGGGCCCATTCAGATGCAGGGCCATTAATGGGGCTCCCCATTTTTCCCACCCCTTTGGTCCCAGTTCCCTTCTCTGCAATGGACATATTGAGGAGGGACAAAGGGTACTGGAGGCAGCACTATTGGCCCAGGGGAGCCCAACAAGAGCTGCCATTGGCTGACAGAGCCTTTTGAGGTCCTGTCTTTGGTGGGGGGGGTGGCACATCCCAAGAGCTGGGGATAGGCCTGAGTGATGCCATTGGCCTGGGAGTGTTTTGTCACAGCCTTTGGCCGTGGAGTGAAAGGAAAGATCTGGGAATGAAGCCCAGTGGCTGGGAAGATAAAGGACAGGGCAGCAGCTTCTGGGCCGACAGGCCCTCTTCAGACCACAGCAGTATGGGCAAAACTGGTGTCAGACCCCATCCAGGAAAGGGGAGCCCAAGCCAGAAAGTAAGTAACAAAGGACATCCCATGTCCAATCTCCTGCACCCTGGGGCTGCCCCGCCCAGTGTCCTTCTTGTTAGCCAAGTTGGGCTGGGAGTCGCTCACTGCTCCTCTAGCCAGGAAGGCTTCTCAGCTCCTGGAGGCCGCAGCTTGATGTTGAACTGCTGCAGGGTCTGCTCCAGTTGTTTCTGGTTCCCAGCAAAGTAGGCGGACACCGCATTGTGGAAGAGCAGCAGCTGTTTGTGCATCACCTTGATCTGGGGGCCCAGCAGGGTCAGCTAAGGCTGGACTCAGGCACCCTTCTGGAGGGGCTGCGCCTAAGCCCAGGCACTGACCAGGGCTTATGGACTCTGCTCTGACAGTGCTTTGGGGGGGGGGGGACTTTCCAAGAAGTCAAAAGAGAAGGGGTAACATGAAGAAAGAAACATGTCTCGATTTGTTGGGTCTAGGGTTCTGGCACCCCAGCTGAGGGGGCAATTTTTTTCAGTTGTGTTCCTAGGACTAGTAGCCAGATCCTCAACAACAACAACAAAAAGGTCAGAGGTCAGGAAGGTGACCCAAAAGGGCTCAGGTATCAAGGGGCAGGGGAACCCACTCCCTAGCCAGGCTGCGTCTCCCCACTCAACAATCAGGAGGGTGCAAGGGGAAGGGTCCTACTGTCAGATGGGAAGGTGACTTAGGACCAAGGGAGTAGGGCAGCACCTTGTTTTCTTCCAGGAACTTGAGCTTCACGGCCACATCGCCCCGCAGCTTCTCATATTTGTCCCGATGGGTCTGGAAAGTGGCCTGGGCACTCTCAAGTCGACCACGCGTCCCTGCATCCCGGGGGCCTAGGCTGAGCTCCTCTAAGTCTGTCCGGTAGGCATCATATTCCAGCCTGGGGAGGGGGTGATAAAGGCCAGTCTCCACCTCTTGACCTACACACATAACTCCTTTCCTTCCTGAGTTTGTAATCCCCTCAATGTTGAGACTCTCACCCATGCCAGCCAATTCCCTAAACCTTGAGCCCTGTCAGTACCCACACCTGGCAGCCTCATACTGTTTGACAGTCATGAGTGTGTCTTCCATGGTCTTGGTGACCAGTGTGTTGATGCTAGAGACAAAGAAGTTCACAGCCCCCAGCAGCGTCTCCCCATTCTTGCACAGCAGCTTTTGCGTCTCTGCATTATAGCCAAATTCCTCCTAAGGGCAGAAGGGAGGCACAGGCCTTGAGTAATAGCCCTTACCTGATCGGAGCCGTAGATCCTTTCATTTCCCTCCTTCCCAAAGAATAAACAGCCATCAAAACTAAAACAACCAGACTGCCTCTAGCAGGGCTCTCTTAGCCACAAAGTTAGTAGGGTCGCCCTGGGATGCCTGGGGTAGGGATGTAGAGGCAGAGTTCTTAGGTAAGTTTACAAGGCAGGAACAGGAAAAGCTAGTGCAGCAGGCAGGGGAGGGACTCCGATTAGGCCAAGCACCAAAGGCATTGTTGATGATATGGAGAAGAGTTACTTGTGAGGCATCAGTGCGCCCTCTCCCACAACCCTTCCAACTTCTGGACCTCTGTACAAACCCTTAGGCTGCCTCCATAGGTGAGTGATGCTGGGGGCAGGACTGGGCACACCCCAGAGGGATTCTCCCTGGGGGCTGCAGGAGGGAGGGAGGGAGGGAGGCTGAGGAATGCCTGCCTGGAAGAGCCAGGGCCCAGGACCCCCACCCTCTTTGTTTTGGCTGAGGCACCTGAAGCTCTGGGGACTTCTGGCTGAGGTCAGCAAAGGCATCACCTAGTGCATGCTGGGTCTGCAACAGGCTGTAGAGGTGGGCTGTCAGTGCCCGGCCCAGCTGCAGGACACTTTCATACTTGCGCTTCGTCTCACGCAGCAACTCAATCTGCAGCTCTAGCTCCAGGTCCACAGTCCGGGAGCCTCGGCCAAATCTCTCTGATAACAGCTGCTTTGTGCACTGATTGGGAAGTGGGTGGGAGGTCAGAAATCTAAACACCCCAACCCCAACAAGTAACTACTGCAGCACCCCCATTCTCTTAGTCATAGCAAAGATCTGTAGTAAGATCTGGGGACAAGGAAAAGGTACCCATGGGGAGTTTCTGGAAAGAGGCACCTAAATCTTACCTTATATGTGTTGATGCCCCATTTCTTGACGATGTCAAACTTCTCTCCGGCGATGCCCCGGGCCACCTCATCACCAGGGCCAGAAGGTGAGGTGCTGTGAGATGGATGGCGGCCTGACCCTAAAGAACCAAGTCCTCTGACAACAGTTTCCCTCACATACAACCAGATACTTCTGTGATCTCACTTCCTTTCCTCCCAGCACATGAAGTGACCTCTCTGACGGAGGAAAATCTAAACACCTACAGTCTTCTGCGCACAGGGGGAAGAAGGACTCATGCCCCGACAACCAACTCAACTCAATGTGTGTATCTGGCATTCCTGGGATAGGGTAGGAGTGTTGCTGGTAGACAGGGAAGAGGAGACAGAAGCAGCAGATACAATGAGTGGAACCGAAAACAGGGAATGTGGTTTGTATTTCCAAGTAGAAGTCTAGTCAGTATAAGTCTAAAATGAAACTCTGAGCAGCTTACAAATTGGCCTTAAGCTTCAGAGCTCCTGTGACCTAAGGGCTTAGCTTGGCTCAGGTGGTGGCACCAGAGAAGGAAAGACAAATGAGATAGCTTAGAGACTAAATGGCAAGTGGGAAGCAGATAACCAACTTTGAGAGGTGGTCTGGGATTGGACTAGCAGTTGTCAATTCTCCAATACATGATTCAAGCTTTCCTATGTGTCCTGTGTGTCCTATGTGTCCTATGTGTCCTGTGTGTCCTGTGTGTCCTGTGTGTCCTCTGTGCCTCCAAGCTTTCCTAGGCTCCCTCCCACTCAAGCTTCCTGTCTCTTATCATCCATACCTGTGGGGATGAGTCCATCACCAGAGCCCCCATAGCCACCAGACACAATGCTAGTTTCATTGAGGTTGGGTCCAGACACCATCACCTGCTGGAGGTCCTATAGGTCAGAGAAGATGGGAGTGGCTGAAGCATTTTGGGATGGAGACAGTACACAGTAAAGTCTGTATAGAATCATAATGAAGGTTTATAAAGTATAAAGTGGGTTAGCTAAATGAAGGCTATTGGGTTGGGGAAAGAGAAACATTTAGGAGTTTGCTGAATTGAAACAATTAGAAGACTCAAACAGAAGCACCTGCTCCAGCCCATCGTCTTCAGGAAGCTGCCCAGCTTCACCATTTCCATGGATGGGGATCTCCATCGTGGCAGCCTTCCCTAGGATCCCGTCCGTCATGGCTAGGGAACGGACTGGAGTCAAGGTCTCCACCCCAGCACGCTGTAAAGCCCAACACAGACAATCTTGGGAAATGGCCAGCACTCCAGAACAAGGAGGCCTTTCCTGTGTTCTCAGAGGGTTCAGAGATTGTCCTATGGCTTGAGTGTCCCTGGGCATCAGCCACCACTTCTTCCCTTGAGTATGTGTATTTCTTTTCTTCCAAGTACATTATTTCTAGAGATGCATGCATACCAAAGCCTCGGGGTTTGGGTGTCTTCTCACAACCCACAACCTCACCTTTAGTAACCACTCAACAAACATTTAGCAAGTGCCTACTATGTGTGAGATACCGAGGCAATGGTATTGCAGCAGGGAGGACCAGAGAGAACGTCTGTGCTCTCTGGGAACTTAACCATGCATAAGCATGTTTACCAGGAGGCAAAACCCTTTCCGAGGCTCAGAAGCTCACTTGTCACTCAAGCACGCTCTGTGATCCCTGGGTGTTCCTTCCCCTCTTCCTTCAGACGGTCTCTCCTTTCTCCACCTCCTGCACCTGCCTCCCTCAGGCCCTCCCCACCAGGCCTTAGTTGGAGCAGTTGATGTGTTCCTGGTGTCAGGTAAAAGCCTCTCTTTCCCAGGACACAGGCGGTACCTTCCAAAGTCAGTTTATGCCTCCCAGATGTGAGAGGTCCCCGCCACCCCCCCACACCTGGGCATCAGGTGTGTCCTCATCTTTGCTAAGGGCTCAGGACGTTTTGCCCTCAGCACAGGTTCGTGCGTTCAACTTCCCTTCGTACAAGTATGTCCTTCTCACCTGGGCCGGGCCACTCTTCCCCTCAGGGCGCGAGGCCCGGACCGCGCGCGGGGACCTCTGGTTCCAGTACTCGTCGCGATCTTAGCAGCAGGTCAGAGATTCGGCGGAAGTGACGTGGCCTCTGGGCAGAAGAAGCCGGCCACGTCGCAGAGAAAAAGGGCGGAGGTGACGTTGGTAGTCATGGGCAGGGCGATACTGGGGCCACACCTCCCAACTCTTGGCTACTAGCGAGAATTTACTTCCGGGGCGGCTCCGCGCCCCCGAAGTAACGTGGGCCACGCGCCCTGAGCGTGATGGAGCAGCAGCAGCAGCAGCTAAGAAACGTGAGTAAGAGCTAAGTTATTCTCGGGGCTAGGCATGCGGTTTGTTTCCTGGGGGTACAGGCTGCCCTGCGCACCCTCGGAAGCTCGGGAGTGGTGAAGTCTTCATCCGCTTTTCTCTCAGTTGCGAGACTTCCTGTTGGTCTACAATCGGATGACAGAACTGTGCTTCCAGCGCTGTGTGCCCAGCCTGCACCACCGAGCTCTGGACGCTGAGGAGGTGGGGACTGAGGGGGCCCCAGAGTTGACAATAATTGACGTGCCACACACTCCCTTCCTCTCCGTTTGAACCTCGCTCTTCCACGACCTCACCCATAGGCTGGGGACCCGGAGGGAAGGAGGCAGGCTTGACACGACCCCTTTTGGTCTCTACTGACATCCGTCTTCCTTCCAGGAGGCCTGTCTGCACAGCTGTGCCGGGAAGCTCATCCATTCTAACCACCGCCTCATGGCCGCTTATGTGCAACTCATGCCCGCCCTTGTCCAGCGCCGCCTCGCGGACTACGAGGCTGCCTCGGCCGTGTCAGGTCCAGCAGAACAGCCCAGAGACTCGGCAACAGGCAGCTAGCCATCCCCTGGCCCAGGAGAGAAGGTGCTTGGATGGGCGCCTCTGTGAACCTTGGTCTTGACGAAATTTGTACAGAGATTGAGCCTGAAAGGTGGACGTTATTGCTGCTTTCTTGGAGCCAATAAACCGAGTTTTTACTCTGGTTTATTTTCTGGGCAGGAACTTTTTTGCCCATTTATTGGTACTGACCTGTGTTCTGTCATTTAGTGTCTGTCTACCGCCCTCAGCCCTGGCAGTTGAGAAATTGCCTTAGGTATGTAGAAGGACAAGCTAAGCATTCCCAAACTCCCAGGAGAAGCGTAGGTAGTTTTAAGGTTGGTAATTGCAACAGGAAATTGGTTCCAAAAGGAGAGTTCTCAGTGCTGTGCTTGAGTCTAACTTAATTGCCTGAATATATATTGTCTAATAACTAGTTTTATCTGAACTGTCATACAAAAAAAAATTGTAGTAGATCTAGGGGAAGAAGGCAATATAAAACAACAAAAGGAGGAAGAAAATGGTACCGCAATAGGTGTTAGCCACCAGTTCTTAGATCAGTGAAAGCAGAACAAAGACAAGCCTTTAAGACTTAAGGACATTGTCCAGAATTTCAGTCATTTCCTATCTTTCTGAAATCAGCAATAAATGCTTTAAACAAAGAAGGCTTTCTTCTCATCTTCAGCGCAAGTCAAGAGGACTGCATTCATCAAATTTCAAGAAGAGAAACCTAAGGGAGAGGTAGATGCTGGTAGGGGGTGATTAGATATAATCTGTGAGACCCCTAATGCATCCTCAGTGTTCCACTGCTTGCCCAGAATCTCCCAATTCCAGCTCTCTACCTTCCACCTTACATACATTGTAACTGATGCCTTCTTTTCTAGTTTCATTACTGCCGCCTCCCTTTGAGGCGTTGTGGGGTTCACTTCTGTATACAGGAGGATACCTCCTTTCCTGGCCCTGCCTTTTCCATGACATCATCCCTAGTATGGGAATGGGGAAGGAAGGAGGATGTGCCAAATACCACCATGTGGGCTTGAAGGATAATGAGAGGATGGGGGGGAAGCAACAGTATGGGATCTGTATTTGTTCTTGTTTTACTGGGGCTTACACTCAAGGGCTGTGCATGTCAGGTAGAAACTCTAACAGCTTAAACTACCCATTGACTCTTCACTGCTTTCCTTAATCCCATCCCATCCCTTCAAGTATGGCAGCAGGTGGCCAGCTTTCATGTTTTACAAAGGGATTAAAATTTAAATTCCCAGCCAAAATCAACCATTCACAAAGTAAGATTTTTCCCCCACCTAGAGGTCAGAAATATGCTTTTTATTTTTGAGATGGGGTCTCAAAACTGACCTGGAAATCATGATAACTAAAGATGACCTTGAACTCCTGATCCTCCTGCCTCAACCTTCCAAGTGCTGGCCAGCCAAAATGAGTTGAAATACTTAAGTCAACTCTATGTTAAAATGCAGCTCTTTCTCCAGGCCATATGCATGCCTATAAGCCCAGTGCTTAACAGATTGAGAAATGAGTTTGAAGGCAGTATGTGCTGTGTATCAAGCCCCTATCAATAAAGTGCAGCTGAGACAGTAACTACAACGGGCTGCTTCTCAAAATCATGTTTGTTGAGTATGTTATATAAATTTATCTTATTTATTCATTTTATTGCAAACCTAGGACGTATTATTTCCATTTAACTGGTAAAGAAGAACCCAGAATGTATGAGAGCTCTGTCTTATACATAGTTCTTTGAAAACAGATTCTAGTGTGTCACTGGTTTTTTGTTTTTTTGTTTTTCCTTTTAGGTGATTTTGCCATGGGGTCCATTGGCCTTATACTTGTGATCCTCCTGTCTCAGCCTCCCAGGTACTGGGATGACAGACATGTGCTACAACTGGTTGCTAGATAATTCTTTAGGAAGTTAAAAATTGCTGATTGGGCACTTCCCTGTAGAATGACCTCATGTCTACTGGATAAAATTCACTCCTTGACAGTATAAATGTAAGTAAAGCAGCTTATGAATGTCTTAATTCCCAAAGACAGAAAGATAGAAACCCGGGATATTGTGTTGCTGTTGGGAGAGCCGTTCTACATCAGCAGTGTGTGTGTCCTTTCAGTAAATGTGTCCTGTGAGTTGTCTTTGCACCCTTTCTTCCCATGTCACATGGTTAGTCATTGCTAGAAAAGACCAGGAAGCAGATCTGCCTGAAGCCCACTCACTCTCTTCGAACTACCTGAACTTTGGTGTTTTTTTTTTTTCAATTGATATTTTTTTTGATTGTCTGGACATTTAATGAAATCGAAGAGTCCTATATAAATTACAACTGACTCAGATAATGTAAAAACAGTCTTTTTTCCCAGATATGATATGAATTGGGAATACAACCATTCACTGGGCATGCAAGAGGAGTGAAGTTTTGCTTTAGTCGGGGTGTCTATTGCTGTGATGAAACACCATGACCAAAAGCAACTTGGGGAGGAAAGGATTCATTTGGCTTACATCCTGAATCAAGGCCCATTGAGGGAACCCAAGGCAGGAATTCAAACTGGACAGGAACCTGGAGGCAGGAGCTGATAGAGAGGCCATGAAGAAGTGCTGCTTACTGGCTTGTTCCTCATGGCTGGCTCAGCCTGCTTTTATATAGAACCCAGGACCTCCAGTCCAGGGATGGCACCACCCGCAATGGACTGGACCCTCTTCCATCAATCACTTATTAATAATTCAATTGATATTTATTGAGCTCTACATTTTTCTCTGTTCCCCTCCCTGCTTCTCCCCTCCCCCCTTCAGCCCTCCCCCATGCTTCCAATTTACTCAGGAGATCTTGTCTTTTTCTGCTTTTTACTTCCCATGTAGATTATATCTATGTAAGACTCTCTTAGTGTCCTCATTGTTGTCTGAGTTCTCTGGGATTGTGGTTTGTAGGCTGGCTTTCTTTGCTTTATGTTTAAAAACCACCTATGAGTGAGTACATGTGATAATTGTCTTTCTATGTCTGGGTTACCTCACTCAAAATAATGTTTTCTAGCTCCATCCATTTTCCTGCAAAATTCAAGCTGTCATTTTTTTCTG
>PVIU01005153.1:35052-75875 GCA_004026605.1 Ondatra zibethicus
GACAAACAAAGCTGCTATGAACATAGTTGAGCACATGTCCTTGTGGCACGATTGAGCATCCTTTGGATATATACCCAAAAGTGGTATTACTGGGTCTTGAGGAAGGTTGTTTCCTAATTTTCTGAGAAATCGCCACACTGACATCCAAAGGGGCTGTACCAGCTTGCATTCCCACCAGCAATGCAGAAGTGTTCCCTTTTCTCCACAGCCTCTCCAGCATAAGTTGTCATCAGCGTTTTTGATCTTGGCCATTCTTACAGGTGTAAGATGGAATCTCAGAGTTGTTTTGATTTGCATTTCTCTGATGACTAAGGTATGTTGAACATTTCCTTAAGTGTCTTTCAGCCATTTTAGATTTCTCTGTTGAGAGTTCTCTGTTTAGGTCTGTACTCCATTTTTTTATTGGATTATGTGATCTTTTGGTGTCGAATTTCTTGAGTTCTTTGTATATTTTGGAGATCAGACCTCTGTCTGGTGTGGAGTTAGTGAAGATCTTTTCCCATTCTGTAGGCTGTCGTTTTGTCTTGTTGACCGCGTCCTTTGCTTTACAGAAGCTTTTCAGTTTCAGGAGGTCCCATCTATTAATTGTTTCTCTAAGTGTCTGTGCTGCTAGGGTTATATTTAGAAAGTGGTTCCCTGTGCCAATGCATTCCCACTTTCTCTTCTATAAGGTTCACTGTGGCTGGCTTTATGTTGAGGTCTTTGATCCATTTGGACTTGAATTTTGTGCATGGTGATAGATATGGGTCTATTTTCATTCCTCTACATGTTGATATTCAGTTATGCCAGCACCATTTGTTAAATATGCTTTCTTTTTTCCATTTGATATTTTTTTGCCTCTTTATCAAAGATGTGTGGATTGATATCCAGGTCTTCTATTCAGTTCCATTGGTCCTCCTGTCTGTTCTTATGCCAACACCAGGCTGTTTTCAGTACTGTAGCTCTGTAGTAGAGTTTGAAGTCAGGGATTGTGATGCCTCCAGAAGTTCTTTTATTACATAGGATTGTTTTGGCTATCCTGGTTTTTTTGCTTTTCCAAATGAAGTTCAGTACTGTTCTTTCGAGGTCTGTGAAGAATTTTGCTGGGATTTTGATGGGCATTGCGTTGAATCTGTAGATTGCTTTCGGGAGGATTGCCATTTTTACTATATTAATTCTGCCTACCTAAGAGCATGGGAGATCTTTCCACTTTCTGGTGTCTTCTTCAATTTCTTTCTTCAAAGATTTAAAGTTCTTGTCATACAAGTCTTCCACTTGTTTGGTTAGAGTTACTCTGAGATATTTTATGCTATTTGTGGCTATTGTGAAGGGTGTTGATTCTCTGATTTCTTCCCCAACCCTTTTATCATCTGTGTACAGGAGGACTACTGATTTTTTTGAGTTAATCTTGTATCCTCCTACATTGCTGAAAGTGTTTATAAGTTGTAAAAGTTCCTTGGTAGAATTTTTGGGATCGCTTATGTAAACTATCATATCCTCAGCAAACAGTGAGAGTTTGACTTCTTCTTTTCCAATTTGTATCCCCTTGATCTCCCTTTGGTGTCTTATTGTTCTAGCTAGGACCTCAAGAACTATATTGAATAGGTATGGAGAGAGTGGACAAGTGGACAACCTTGTCTTGTTCCTAATTTCAGTGGAATCACTGTGAGATTCTCTCCATTTAGTTTGATGTTGTCTTGCTGTATATTGCCTTAATTATGTTTAGGTATGTTCCTTGTATCCCTGCTCTCTCCAAGACCTTTATCATGAAGGGATGTTGTATTTTGTCAAATGCTTTTTTGGCATCTAATGAGATTTTTTTTTTTTTTTAAGATGGTCTCACTATGCAGTCTCACACCTTGAATTCAAATCCTTCTGGCCTTTACTTCCCAAGTGTTGGGATCACACGTGTTTTCCCCACACTCAACCTACAGAGCTCGTTCAGGATCATCTTTGCATAGTCTGCCTTCAGTGCAGCGCCAAATGTGCCTCCATCTGACCTGTTGGTCCTTTTCCACCTCCAATCTCCAGTTTCTTCCCTTCAACACTTAGGAGAAAACCCACTCCTACAGTCCCACTTCTTATAGTTGGTCCTTTCAGGTCTTGTCATAAAGTGATGGCCATTGGTATAGTGAGAACAGCAGGGCAGTACTCTCAGGCACGGCATACAAGAATAGTTTTGTTGTTGTTGTTTTGGGGGGTCTTGGCAGGGTGTTATATGGGAGGTCAGGGTTTCCTACATGCTAAGAAAGTGCTCTATCATTGACCTACATCTCTAGCCTAAGAGTTCCTTTTGACATCGCCTGACCACATCACACACATTGGAGGCAGAGGTCGCGGTCCTGTCTTGACTTTAGAGCTTCCCCGTGTGTTCCCCGGCCTAGTCTGTTGGCTTTAAGCTTGTTCATCCACGCAGTCCTCTCGCTGCTTTACTATCCTCACCAAATCTGTCATCTTCCCGCTAAATAGCTCTTCCACCAGTTAATGATTTAATGTTTCCACAAGCGGTCCGTTCACTAGTTCTGTGTTAGCTCTTAGTTTAGTTGTGTCTTAGATATTGCCATCATTCTAAACCACTCAAACTTGAGAATACTATTACTAAATCAAACAACAGAGCACTATTTCTTGAATTTTATTCACTGACCATATTCTTTCTGCTTGGTTTAGTAAGTTATTTTCCCTACTGTCCTTTGATTTTACTGTAGCTTTCATATTGTTTTTTTTTCTCACTAGCATTTGCTTTTAAATCTCTAGCCAGCTTAAACCCCAATGATTTTCTTGCTATAAGCTGAACGTTTTTGTGCACTGCCTCCTTATGAAACATTTGTTTCTGCTTTTGAACAGTTAAATGCTTCTCAAGGAGATCACCACAGAACATATTTATGCCACTTTGAATTCATTAAGTTCAAATGGAATCTCAGCTCTCACAATCTCGTTGGTGTGTGTGTGTGTGTGTGTGCGTGTGCGCGCGCGCGCATGTGTGTGTGTTATAGTTGAGCAGGGTATCATTCTTTAGCCCTGGCTGCCTTGGGACTTCAGAGATCCTCCTGCCTCTGCCTCTCAAGTGCTGGGATTAAAGGCGCACTCACCACACTGAGTGATTTTCAGTTCTTTACTGCTCCCCAGAGTAACTATTTTTAATCAGTATTCATAACCCTCTTAACCCTGTTTTCTCTTTCTAGGCCATATTATTTCTCCGTGAGGAAAACAAAGCTGCCTCTAGGTAATCTCTCCTACCCTCCTGCTGACTAGCCCATTTGCATCACTCCCCTCTTTATTGCAAGTGACCATTCTTGGACTTGAATGCTTCCAACTTCCTCATGCTTATTCTTGTCAGTTCCTAAATATGGCAAGGACCCCACTGTTTAAACAAACCCTTGTACCTGCTTCCTATTGGGTTACCATCCTATTTTTACCACTTGACAGCTATATCTCAGACACAGTTGTCTTGCAAGTCATTCTCTACTCCCATTCCTCAGACTAGCACATTGTGAGTTCTGCAGCCCTTACTCCATTGGAAGAGTCCTTACTAAGATCACTTGGGTGATAACCTTGTATCTCTAAATCCATTGATTATTTCCTGGTCCCCTACATATTTTCTCTCTCAATGGCATTTGTTGTTATTTTAGACATAGTTTTTGTGATGACCCATCAGTGACTTAATTCCACTCTTATGAGTTATCCTCCCTCTTTAACCATGGCGTCTTAACCGCCATAGTGTGCTCACCTTCTTCATAATCTTCTCTAGGCCACTTTTGCTCTCAAATTTTTCTCAATGGTTTCATTCCCCCACTTTGGGTTTTAGGTACTGACGAATCCCAGGTCTTCAAGCTACTTGATATCTTCAGTTATGTATTACAAGAACAAGTCAAACCCAATTGTTCTCTTATGAACTTTCATCTAGTTGTGGAAGCCTAAGTACATCCTTCTTTCTCATCTGCCACTCAGTTGCCAAATCTCACTTTATATTTCTAAATATTCCTGGATTCTGTTTCTCCCCATCTTCACTGTGATCTTCCAGCGTTTCAGTTACAATGCTGCTTTTCCCTATGGCTACTTTTGCACCCCTTCTAACCTATCTACTCATCAACCAGGAAACAAACATGCTTAAAACCATTCTTATGATAGAAACTAGAACTTTTTCAATGCTGGGGATCGAAACCAGGGCATTGTACGTGCTATGCAAGTGCTGTACCCAAAACCTACAATTCTAGTCATGATTTACAGGGCCTTGTATAATCCCATCCTACCTTCTAACTTTATCTTAACTATAAAGTACTATCAACCCTATTTGTTGAGTTGACTTGAACCACACTTCACTTTTTCTGTACCCCAACCACACTGGCCTCATTTCCGTGGTCTTGTCATGTACTGTTCTAAGGGCCTTTGTACTTGTTGCTTCCAGGTTCATGATGCAGGAGAGAAGTCAATACTTTACCAACTAAACTTTCTAATCCAATTGCCATTTCCTTAAAGAAGTCTTCCCAGATTTCAGCTCCCATAGTTCCTTGTGCATTGAGTGTGTGACACTCTTTAATAGTTTGTACCTCATGAAGACAGAGTCCATGTTTTTATAACTTACATTGTATCCTCATCAAAGTAACTAGTGCATAACTTTTAGCTTCCTTCTTGTTCAAGCTATTATTAACAGAAAAACCAAGAGAAATTGTGTTTTATTGAATGATAGAGAATTGAATTTGCAATTGTAGCCTTTGCCAATAATTTAGAGTTGGAGGTATTTTGTTGTTGAGCTGTCACTGTATATGGCCTAGGCTGGTTTTGGACTCCAAAGGTGTAAACTCACTCAAGGTACAAAATTGACCACAGGCCAAAGTAAGGATACCTCCATAGTCCAACTGGTTGAGTTAATGACTTATTGGGATTACTCCTCCCTGGAGTGTGCATAAGGGGTTACTTACAGGACCAGAAATGACTCCAGGACAGCATATTACCAGCAGCCCAGCCCAGCATGGCTGACAGCTCACAAAAGCTAGAACCTGGGGCTTATCTTGTTTGAGAGTGTCTCTCAGCAGTCCTTGCTGTGTGTGTGTGTGTGTGTGTGTGTGTGTGTGTGTGTGTGTGTACGCTTGGAGAGGGAGGAGCCTAGTGCATTTATCAGATTCAGGAACTTTTAAAGCTTTTGAGTTGTTTACTTCCTGATTTGAAGGAGTTTCCTGCACAGTGGAATACTTTACCTCTTTTCTTTTTCTTGAGAAACTTCCCTCCAAGATGTAGTATTTGGTCTGGGAAGAAATTACTACACACACCATGTTCGCTTCTGGAATGCTAGGAATGTTTTGTTTTTTGTTTTTTAGCTCAAAGCTCAATGGACAGTATCTTTTGGACACTGGACGATAATCATCACCTGAAAGTCACCTACAGCATTTTATTCTTTCAATTTGTAGGCCCTCTGATTCTGTGTAAATATTTCTTTTATTAGCAGCTTAATTTAACTTTCATCAGTTCATGATACAGATAACCAAAGCTGTCTCTTAACAGCCTTTTGTTGTGAGTCCAGATTAGTTTTGATTAGTTGCATTAGCTTTGATTAGCTCAGTTAATGATAGCAAAGTGTCAGTAACAGCAGCTTACCATGTTTTTATTTCTTTTAAATAAAAAACCTAATCCAAAGCTTATGGTCTGAGACCTAGGCTGCTTCATAGTTTTCTGATGGGATATCGCCCTCATTCTTGTGACCTAAGGTGAAGCTTTCATCACATAAACCTTTTAAGGAACAGAATAGATCAGTTTGCTGGTGCAGGATATGCCTTCCTTCCTGGAAGTTGCATATTCAAATTTCTCATGTGGCCAAATCTTGTTATAAGGGAGGCTTAAACTATAATCTCTATTACCAGTCATCTGCCCAGCTAAAGATTTCTAAGGAAAGGGACTTTGGAATGACATACCAGTTCATTTTCCCGACTGGCCAACTGTAATACAGAACATAAATAACTACATCCTCACTGGCTTTGGCTTTTGTGTCATCGGGCTCAGCATCACAACTGGGACTTTGTCTGAACAGGTTCCACGTGGCCTCTTTAGACTCATTTTTAAGTCTCTTTCTTTGGTTATGTTTTTGGTGTTTTGTCTTTTGCTTGCCATAGAAAGGACATGTTGTGGGCTGGAAAGATGGCTCAGCGGTTAAGAGTACTGACTGCTCTTCCAGAGGTCCTGAGTTCAATTCCCAGCAACTACATGGTGGCTTACAACTGCCTATAATGAGATCTGGTGCCCTCTTCTGGCCTACAGGCAGGATACTGTATAAATAAATAAACACATCTTTAAAAAAAAAAAAAAAAAGAAAAGGCCGGTGGTGTCGCACGCCTTTAATTCCAGCACTCGGGAGGCAGAGGCAGGCGGATCTCTGTGAGTTCGAGACCAGCCTGGTCTACATGAGCTAGTTCCAGGACAGGCTCTAAAGCCACAGAGAAACCCTGTCTCAAAAAAAAAAAAAAAAAAAAAAAAGGACATGTTGTTTGTGGTTCTTGGATACATTTTCTGATTATGAACTCTGTCTTTGTGTTTCTGGTTAGTCTTCACACTCACCACTATGTGTTTACATATGACTCTGATGTTAAGTTAGCTGAAGATTAAAAAAGAGAGAGAGAGAGGTGCAGTAGTTGTCCTCTTGGAACTTAACATGTAAAGGTTAGTATAGGAAAAATAAGCACAACTGTGGTAAGTTTTATATAGAAGAGTGTATATTATCATGAAAAATAACCCTAGTACAGATTTACTTGTTTGTGGGACCAAGGTCTTGAAGAAGTGGTTTTTTTTTTTGCATTTATTTTTATGAGAAGGAGAGTGTGTGTGTATATAAGCACAGATATGTATGGGTGTCCCTGGAAGCCAGTCTCCTGGAGCTAGACGTTACAGACGGTGGTAAGCTGCCTGATATGGATGTTGGGAATCTAACTCGGGTCCTCTGAAAGAGTAGCAAGTGCTCTTTACCACTGAGCCCCCTTTCCAGCCTCCTGAAGAAGTGATTTAAAATTTTAAATTACGTTTATATTTATCTTATGTGAATGTGTATGTGGTGCCATAACATGCACACAGAGTTCACCTCAAGGGGCATCATTACACGCAGAGGTCAAAGTTCACCTCAAGGGGCATCATTAACCTCTGCCCAAGCTTGCTTCCTGCTGGACTGTCATTACAGACTTTGAACTTATAATGTCCATATGTATGAACCAAATTCCATCTTTCCATCCCTCCCTCCCCTCTTTCTTACACACACACACACACACACACACACACACACACACACCCTCTGGAGAATCCTCTTTTTTTTATTAACAGGAGGTGAGTTCAGGGTCTGGCCAATCTATAGAGTAAGTTCCAGGATAACCAGGACTGTTATACAAAAAAACTCCTGTATGTGTGTGTGTGTGTGTGGGGGAGCCAGGTGATAAAGTTATTATTTGAGTATAAAGCAAAATAGAATGGTGATGAGTGTGTATAAGAGGTCTGAAATACGCTTATGCAGAAAAGGGAATTAACTGATAATACAAACATAGTTAGACTTCAAGGCAATATTGAGGACTCAGCAGTGTTGTTTGTTTTTCACTCTTTGCTCTTTGGGGGCCCACCACCCAGCTCCCAGATAAACACATGGAGACTTATTCTTTCTTATGACTGCCTTAGCTTGGCTTATTTCTAGCCTGCTTTTCTTAAATTATCCCACCTATATTTTGCCTCTGGGCCTTTACCTTTTTCTATTTCTGTAAATCTTTTCTTTCCTTCTTTTTCCATGTCTGGCTGTGTGGGTGGCTGGCCCCCGGCATCCTACTCTCTTCCTCCTCTTGATCCTCCCTCTTTTTCTTTCTTTCTACTTTCTCATCCTGGCAGCCCTGCCTATCCCTCTCCTGCCTAGCTATTGGCTGTTCAGCTCTTTATTAGACCAACCAGGTATTTTAGGCAGGCACAGTAACACAGTTTCACAGAGTAAAACAAATGCAACATAAAAGACTTCAACACATCTTTGCATCATTAAAGAAATATTCCACAGCATAAGCAAATGTAAGACATATTTAATTAAATCCACAACATACCAGGAATTACTGAACAAAATTCCCATTCATTTTTGCCTGTCTGGAAAACTTATTTTAAGGCCTAAACTTCCTGACCTTCATCAACTTGAGGATGTCTCACAAGAAGAGTTGCCTGTAGTAGTTTTTTTTTTTTAATTCTTTGTTCTGTGGGGGCCGCCACCCAGTTCTCAAATAAAATACATGGAGACTTATTCTTACTTAGAAATGCCCAGTCTTGCTTGGCTCATTTCCACCCAGCTTTTCTTAAATTCGCCCATCAACCTTTTGCCTCTAGCTTTTACCTGTCTCTTCTTTATTTCCTTCTTATTCCGTGGCTGACTGTGTTGCTGGGTGACCGACCCATGGCGTCCTTTCCTTCCCCTTCTCTTGCTCTTCCCTCTTCTCTTTTCTCTTATTTTCTCTGCCTGCCAGCCCCACCTATTTCTCTCTCCTGCCTACCTATTGACTATTCAGCTCTTCATTAGACCAATCAGATGTCTTAGGCAGACAAAGTAACACAGCTTCATAGAGTTTAATAAATGCAACATAAGAATATGCCAAGAACACATCTTTGTATCATTGAACAAATGCTCCACAGCGTAAATAAATGTAACACATCTTCAACTAATATTCCATAACATATGCCCTTATTCGTTCTTTCTCTAAACCCTATTATGTCTCATTTATGTCAATTGTATTTTTCTATGACTCTATATTTTGCACACATCATTTAATCTCAAAGCTGCCCTAAGAAGTATTCCTTTTCAGAAAGATGAAACCAAGTAGTAAAATCAATTTAAGCAATCTAATCCCAGAACCAATCTTACTCATTGATTAATATTGTTATACATTGATGCATTTTCCCATAAACATTTTATAATCATCTACTCATGGTACCCAGCACTAAGGACTAGGGATAAGCTAAGGGGTAATAAGAACAATTAGAATCTTTGCAGCTATGAAGCTTATATTTTGTGAAGATAAACAGTTAAGTTAATGAGTATATGAGATAGCAATCAACGTGGAGAAAAATAATTTGGGGTAAAGATGATAAGGATGTGGGAGAGTGTGACTTGTACTGGGAAGTTAAAGAATTCATTATAAGAACCTGTTTATCAGAGACTTGCAATGAGGTCTTGAGAACGTGGGCAAAGCATCCACTGTTATATACTTAGGCTGATGAGATGAGCCAACAAGGTCCCCCAATCTTTTCCAAACATCCAGACATATGAACCTGTTGGGGGCATTCTTATTCAAACCACCGCAGCCGCTGAGAACAAAGATAAAATGTGGAAGCTTTGCTTTTACCCAGGTTTGGGTAAATGAGTGCAAATGACGAACACATGCAACTGCCAGGTCGCGCACTTAATAAAAAGAGGCGTCCTTGTCATCTCACTGATTGGAGTGGGCCTTGGCAGATGCAGTGGTGAACTCTCTTGGACCCTGAAGACTGTTACCATGGCCTTTGGGAAGAGAGAACACTCCAGTCATAGCCCTAGGAATACTTATGCTTGAATATAATGTGAGAATAAACACTAAACTTCTAGTTGGACATGGCACATGAGCATGTCCCTTCACTTAGGAGGCTGAAGCAGAGCAATCATGAGTTCAAGGCCAGCTTCCCTTTCAAGACTCTGGAGATTGAACACAGGTCTTTGACCACGTAGGGCAAGTGCTCAACCACTGAGCTACACCTCCCGGGCATGGATATCTGATAAGTATCTCGGACTTCAAGCTTGAAATATCCAAAATCAGAAGCCTGGCTGCCCTCCACCACCTGCCCCCACGCCTACTCTTTTTACCATCTTCTCCATCACAGTTCTGGCATGCCAAATTTCCACTGGTTAGGGCAAAATCTTGGGAGTCATACATACCTCCATCACATAGAGGCAGGATAGGGTTTCTGTTTTTTTTTTTAGTTTGTTTTTTTGTTTTTTAAATTAAACCACTCCTAGATTCTCAGCCCCAACTAGATGTGTAGCTTTTGAGAGCGATAAAGGGTTTTTGTCTTCCGCACGCTTCTTTACGGAAGGTGAGCTGCACAGACGGATAGGCTGACCAGGGAGAAAAGGGGAAAATCAGTGAACAGATACACGTATTACACTTGCTCCACACAGCCTAGATGCTGTTAGTTCCCCAAATCAATCTTGTCATTCATTCTTTCTCCCAGATTCTCTTTTGGTCTGGTTACAGGCGACCTTCAGGTGTGGCCGGGGCTCGGGGCCCGCGCCCAAGCCCCGCCCACATTGCATGCTAGCCCCTCCTGGCTCCGGGCTAAGGCTTGAGCCTCCAGGATTCGGTAACGGTTCTAACTGCTGGGAGCCGGGTCCTCAGCTCCGGATCTGCATCTGCTGCCCTGATTGCTCAGGTCTCCCTGCTCCTCGGGAGGCCCCTCCTACGGGCAATCCCGGGGCTGCTCCCTTCTACCCCTTCTTTCCTCTAGGTGTCCTCACCTGCCACCCCACTCAGCAGCCGACTATCCGCTCAGGATCTTCTCGGTTTGTGGCTAAGACTTCAGGTGATTTGAGTTTTGCCACCTCTGAGTGACGACCCCTTTGTGTCTCCTTCTCAAGGCAATTGCCAGCCTCTACTCTGAAGGTTCCCTGCTGTGGATGCAGTTTTCCAAAGATTTTGCTAGCGTGTGTGACCGGAACTGAGCCTAAGTTCTTTCTCTACAGCAATGAAACCTCATCCTCAGACCTCTCCCCCTTCCCTTCCCATGCCATCTGCATCCCGGACACCAGGTGAGACAGGGCAATTCCGAAAATGGTGGGAAGGCGCTTTCGGTAGGGAGGACTCCCTCCTGGAACCTGTGCTGGTCCTTGCCAGTGAGCAGGGACTCAGGAAAGGCCTTCTGCTGGTCTGCCTGTGCCCTGCAGCTCTATCCATCTTGCTGTCCTAGCCCAGAGCCTGAACCTACCCCTCCCCACCCTGCCCCAACCGGGCTGGGTCACACAGGTGAGACCCTGCAGCCAAAAGCCTGGAATTGGCGTTTAGACCCTGAGCTGTGGGCAAGATCAGTTCGGCAACAGCTGAATACCTGCCTCCGCTTTATTCTGGAAGAGAGGAACGTACCTTCATCTCCCGATAAGCCCTCATTTGAAATCCTTGAGTCTAAGCTGATTGAATGTAGCTGCAGCATTCAAGGACATTCCTGGGACTGTCAGAAAAAACAGAAGCTCCTTAAGGAAGTGGTTGAATCAGAGCAGCGGACATCGCTGGAGCTGCTGCTGTCCGAGCTGCGGTCTCTGCTGTCAGCTGTGCTGCAGGACTGCAGCTGTGAAGCCTGGCGTTATCTGCATGCAGTACTGGGCCTGTTGCCTCCATATCGTGAGATGCTAACTGGTCAGCTCGATTTGCTGCCTTTCCTGGAGCAGCTGTACTGCTGGGCACCCAAGGTCCAATCCCAACTCCACCTGGACCTGCTAGATGCCATAGATAAGGCCTTTCCCCCAGATACCTCTTTATTACATAGCTCTTCCCATGTTGACTGCCGTCCCTGGATGAAGAGGTCTCATCGAGGGCCTCCATGCCCAGCATGCCCTTTTGTGAAGGCCCGGTGGGGCGAACAAAAAAAGCAGGAACTGGGCACGTGGCTGCGACCGTTGACACTACCTGAGCTACAGCGCTGCCTGAGCATTGTTGGTGTTGAGGCGGCCCTAGAAGAGACCCAGTGGCTGAATAGCCTTAGTCTCCTGCCCTTGGCGCTGGCGACAGACATCCCTGTACAGTATGAAAGCAGCGATGCTCACCTGGCAGAAGGGGAGCCGGCTGGGAGAAAGTGAGTGGCCTGGTCCAGGGCTTTGAGTAGAGGAGAAAAAAGAAGTTAGTTTTAGGTGCCTGTGGGAACACTGGCTTTTTGAGTCCCCTCCTTATGGTTCTTCAGGATTAGCCCAACTCTAAACTGCACTGGACTAGGCTGTACCTTTCTTTCTCCCTTTTCTTTTTCTTTTTTTTTTTTTAAAGATTTATCTATACAGTATCCTGCCTATAGGCCAGAAGAGGGCACCAGGTCTCATTATAGGTGGTTGTGAGCCACCATGTGGTTGCTGGGAATTGAACTCAGAACCTCTGCAAGAGCAGTCAGTGTTCTTAACCGCTGAGCCATCTCTCCAGCCCCTCTTTCTCCCTTTTCACTTGCAAAACAAAGCCAGAGTCTCTCAATGCTAATCCGTGGGGAAATGCTGAAATCAAGAGTCAGTGGATAGGAAGCCAAAGCTTTAACCTTGCAGTTCCCAGTCAGAAGCTTGGTTGGGGGTTCATTTTCTCTGTCATTTATAACCACAGAACTGTGGGGCTTATCTTGTGGTGATCCTGGGTGCTTGATATGGATATGGATATGGTTACTCCTGGGGAGTGCTTGTCTGCGTGGTCTTCTCCCACAGGTCTATGTGAAGTATTTCGGGTGTAAGGCAGAATGCTGCCTCTGAGTCATCTTCTAGGACTTCAGAACGCCTAAAAGATCCTTCCTATGAGTTCTTTGACTTTAGTCCAGCAACTTCTCACTAGCTCTGGTCTGATTTTCTCGATATTTTGTAACTTGTCTATGATATGGTCATTGTCTAGGGGGGAAAAAGCTAGTTTTGCCTTTAATCAAGTATGACTTCCTCAGGTTTTGCTTTTAAATTTATGGCTGGATCAATTTATGACATTTCATGAAGTCTCTGATCCCTAATGGTGGAGCTGTGATGGAAGGTGGCAAATGCCAGCAATTTCTGTCTTCAGTCATCTCGCCAGAGCTTTGCTTTTTCAGAGAGGACCCAAGTCTAACTTTTTCCTCGGGCAAGACCTTAACAGAAATGGTCATGGGCTGATATATTAAGAAGGAATCAACTTCTCATATCTCTCTGAACGTGGCAGTCAATCTCTGAGGTCTACCTAATGTTCTCCAGAGCTGTCTTCCAAGGCCCTGATTCATTGAATTACTATTAGATAGTTGGATGTATCTAGATGTTGGGGATGGAAGAAATGAATCAGACAGACTCAGTTTTTTCCTTTGGAGCCTTGCAGTTTGGTAAGAGAGATGTTAGGGCATGTAAGATATAATTAACAAATTCGGGGGCTGGAGAGATGGCTCAGTGGTTAAGAGCACTGACTACTCTTCCAGAGGACCCAGGTTCAATTCCCAGCACCCACATGGCAGCTCACAACTGTCTGTAACTCCTGTTCCAGGGGATCTGACAACTTCACACCAATGCACATAAAATAAAGTTAAGTAAATCATAATAAATTTTAAAAAAAGATATAATTAACAAATTGTAGTAAGGAGTATAAAGCAAAAGGATGCTGGCTATTGTCTCTGTACTCTTGGTGGGATGGGGCTGGGAAAGACACGCAGAGATACAGCAGGAGTAGAGGATTTGGGTAGAGATTAGATTAGTAAAGTGGGTTAGGAGGTGAAAATGTGTTAGTGAGGCAGCAGTGGGTGGTGTGAAACCCAGCTAGGGTTTTGTGGTAAGGAAGCTAGGTTATAATGAACTTGGGAATGAATGGGAGACAAGTGGAAATGCCATTTTACTATTCACCAGATTGGCTTGAAAGAGAGAAAGACGCTAGGACCAGAGTTTGAAGTAATTCTGACATCTGGATGGATCTCTTGTTAATGCAGAAGGATGCTCACAGCCTTTAAGACACAGTAGCTGAGAAGTAGGTGTTCCATCAGTATTTGTAGACTAATGGGATCAACAAGCTATGGTAAGCAGAGGATATGATGCAGCAGAGTAAGGGATCTGGCAAACACATGAGAAAGGGACCCTGCAGAAAATAAAGGGCACACTGTCCTTCAGACTGGGGATTCAGTAGGAGAGAAGGCAAAGGAAACCAGGGGAGGAGCTCAGATTATGCAGGCAAAGAAGAATGTGATGAGACTGAAGCTAGGCAGGGTTGAGCATCCAACCAGTCAGGTACAGCAGATGGAGGGGCTGGGGACAGTAGTTGTTTGTCTATGACATCAAAACGAATGTGCCCAGAATTCAGACTGGCCACTAGGGATCTGTTCAGGAACCGGTTCTTCTGATTTTGTGATTAAGTAACCTCACTACTAAGGAAATAATGTTTTTATTTTTTATTTTTGTCATGCTAGGACTTAGGGATCAACCTGAGTCTTCATGTGTGCTAGGCAACTGCTGTACCATTGAGCCAAAACTTTAGTTGTATTCATGCTTTTTATTTTGAGATAGTGGTTTACTAAGTTGCCTCTGTTGGCCTTGAACTCACTGTAGCCAGGCAAGTCTTGAACTTGATATCTTCTTTTGATCACAGATATAGTAGTTAAGATGATTTGGTCCACTATCAAAGCCTATTGCTGATAAGTAGGACAGAGGGCTTATAGGGGAATGAGCTAGAAAAATAATGTCTTCCTAGTACTGTATACAATGTTACATAACACTACTGCAGTAATCACAGTCATTCTAGTTGGATCATTTATCAGGAAAAGTTTTTCATGCCCTGGATATAGTTGTCTACAGCTGACCAATGCATGATGGATTGACTGCATTTGCTCAGTAAGTGACATCTCTGAGTGTAGATTAGACAGGCTCTGATTGTACCACCTGTGTCCCCCTGGGCACTTGATCTAATTCCTGCTTTCCATGGCCAGTGGTGGCAAAGCTCACCTCTAGGCACTGACCTTTTTGTTCTGCTTTTCTCCCTGATTTATTTTGTCATTCAGGTCTCAGCTTGCCTCTGAATCTCCTGAGGAAAAGGCCTTCAAGAAGAAAAGTTCTAAGCCTTCCTTCCTGAGAACTAAAGTGAAATCCCTTCTGAAGACAGACTGGCACCAGAAGAAGATTCACTTCCTCTACCTCAATGTGGCTCCTGATCGGTACTTTAAGTAAGAGCCCCACCCACTCCTAGTTTTTCTCCAGGTCACCCCCTCTCCTGCCTCAGTTTCCAGCCGCCTCCTCTGCCCTCTCCAGCTCCTCTTTACCACACTTCACTTTCACAGCGTCTTGTCTGAATTGTGCCTTTCTTACTTTTGTTCTTTATTCTTTTTTTTTTTTGAAACAAGGAAAGCATTTATTATAGCCTCAGGAGCACATTTAATGCTGACCTTATTTAACTACAGTGCAAGAATCACATGTTGAGATATCAATGTTAGGGAAACATTGGTTTTCCAAAATCATCCTGTGTTTAGACTGAACTAAAATCTTCTTTCCCTGGACTTTTACCTCTTGGCCTCTTTTGTAACCAGCGAGACTAACAAGTAAATAAGGTGAGACCCTCCCGATTCATTCACTTTCTCCTTTTCGACCCATTTTTTTTCTTCTGTTCTTAAATGGAATTCAGGAACTCACAAATGCTAGGTGAGTACTCTACTGAGCTGCACCCAGCCCTAAGTTCCTCTTTCCATCCTTCCCTCACTCACACCCTTTCCAGGCTCCGATAGCCACTATTAAAACACCCCATCCCCACCATGCACACACTTCAACATCGTCAAAATGGCAATGTATCTTAAAAATATGAAGAAGTATCACAATGTCAGGATTATTCATCTTAGCTTTCACAAAACAATACTGAAGCTTACACAGATGATATCCTAAATTTCATGAGATGTTCTGAATCTGAAGATAAGAACTTAGAATAGGCCAACAGGCCAGATGCCTTTTTTTTCTTTCTTATCATCTATCTGTGGCTTAAATTTCTTAGTATTTGTTCGATCATTTTAGTTTGAATACTGTTTTGCTGTCTTCCCCCCTTTCCTACTTTTTTTCTACCTTCCTCCCTTCCTGTCTCCTTTTTCTCTCCCTATCCTTCTTGGGTCTCCTCAGGATATGTGCACAAGTTCTTTGGTTCTCACTAATCAGAGATGGTTTTCATTTAAAAACAGGCCTTACAACCTGGTAGTGGTGCCACAAAACAAGGTGAATCCCGAACACTACATCTTTTCTCCCTTTGGGATCCTGCATGTGCATCCTGTGGAGGGCAGTGAAACCATGACACTGGGTACCTGGCATCGCAACTCCACCATCTGGCACGAGCTCCAGCGCATACCATTCTTTAAGAATTGCCTCTTACAAAAGGCTTTGACCTGGTAGGTAATGGCAGAGTTGGACTTGGGTAGAGACATGGATGAGGGAAATATGGGAGCATATTGACACTCACCTCTAACCTGCAGCTGGAAGAAGAATGTGAGGCTGCACAGACTGCACCGAATCCAGACTTTCCTGAAGAGTCATCTGCTCTTGGCTGTTCCTCACTTTGGAGCTGGGCTGCTCCATATTAGCAGGTGAAGCATTACAAACACAACTGCCTCGGAGTTTTCAGTTTTGCATACTGGGTATGGTGGGGCACAGCTGTAGTCTGCCTCTCAGCGGCTGAGGCAGAAGACCAGAGTTTGAGGTTGACCTATGTTACATAACAGACCCTATTGATCTTTTGTTGTTGTTGATTTGGGGTTTGGTTTTGGTTTTTGGTGTGTTTATGTGTATATTGAAACACTAGGGATTGAATCTAGTGCCTCCAACATACTAGGCAAGTGCTCTACCCCTGAACTATATCTCTAAACTTCAACATTTTGTTTCAATAACTGCAAAAAATTATTTGGATAAAGGAAATACCATGTCCATTTATAAAATTTTAAGATACAAAAAAGCACAAAGAAAAGACTCTATAATTTTACCATTCATAAATAAGCACTAAGACTATTTTATTTTTCTAGTCCTTTCTCCTATCATATACAAAATATCATTTGTTACATATTGTTATATAACCAGTATTCTGAATATATCTTTCCATGTAATTATATATTCTTCTATACCAACTTATCTTAACACAACTAAGTACTAAGCCTGTGGGTCAAACTTAGACATTTGAACCCAGAAATTCTTTAATCCCCTCCATTTTTCTCTCAAACACACCCATAGTTTTTGACCGTTGGTTATTCCTATTTCTATCCCTTGCTCGCCTTTCCTCCATGGTCTGTCAGGTGTCTTCTGTGCTAGGACTTGCGGGCTCAAAGGCTCCGGGAGCCTAACTGCACACACTGAAAGAAATGAGACATTAGGTCACAGCACAGCAGCCTGGAGATTGTTTCTGAAAGGACAGCCATTTCTCAGCTGCAACTGATGTTCTGGAGAACAGGTCCACTGTGATCAGCTTACCTTGGTTTTTTTTTAGGATTTCCTGGAGATCTACATATCACGGTAAAATTTAAATTTAAAAAATTAAATATTGAAAAAATACTATATTTTAGTTATTTGTGTGTGCATATGTTCATATGTTCTCTCTCTGTCGTGTGTGTGGCTGTGCGTGTGTAGGTCAGAGAATAACTGAGGGAGTCAGTTCTTTCCTTCCTTCCACCGTGTGGGACTTGGAGCCTGAAGTTAGGTCATCAGGCTTGGTAACAGCAAATGCCATCTTGCCAGCTTTACAAAAATTTAAAATTTTAGCTGTTGGGTTCAAAGTTTAATTAAAAGACTGCTGTGAGGGAGCCGGGCGGTGGTAGCTCACGCCTTTAATCCCAGCACTTGGGAGGCAGAGGCAGGAGGATCTCAGTGAGTTCGAGGCCAGTCTGGTCTATAAGAGCTAGTTCCAGGACAGGCTCCAAAGCCACAGAGAAACCCTGTCTCGAAAAGCCAAAAAAAAAAAAAAAAAGAAAGAAAGAAAGAAAAAAGACTGTGAGGGTTAATTCTTAACAGCACACAGTGGAAACTTTGATACAATGGATACCAGTTTGCAGCCTCTACTTTAGGCTGGTGCCATCCTCCAGACTTGCCTAATCATCATAATGGTATTTTTTAGTTTTATTTATTTCGAGACAGGGTAGTTTTGGAGCCTGTCCTGGAATTAGCTCTTGTAGACCAGGCTGGCCTCAAACTCACAGAGATCCCTGCCTCTGTCTCCCGAGTGCTGGGATTAAAGGCGTGCGCCACCACTGCTTGGCCTATTTTTTTTTAATTTTTTAGCTGTTTTGTTTTTCTGGTTGTTTTATGAGACAGGGTCTTATATACCCCAGGCTTGCCTCTAACTCGCTACATAGGCTAAGGTTAGTTTTGAACTTCTGATCTTCTTGCTTCAACCTCGCAATCATTAGGATTACAGGTGTGTGCCCCCATACCTGGTGAAGGTATAAATCATAAGGATTTGGAGTTTTGAGGACTGTTAGGTCTGAATCTAGATCTTGAAAACTAGCAAGGAGTCTGTTCTTTGAGCCTCAAATCAGTGGTCTGCAAACTCCTATAGATTTGAACTACGCAGTGCAAATAGTGAGAATTACATGAGATTATGGACAGAAAGTACTATATGTCCGGTGCTCTTTAGCAGATACAGGATAGATACAGGATAGATCATTGAGTAATCATCCTTACTACGTATTGGGGTTGTTCATGTTTTTGAAGGAATCTCCAGAGTTATGGATGGAGTTCTGGGGAAGCAGGGAGGGCAGAGAACAGGAGCAGCTTCCTCAGTGTTAGTCAACTCTAGAGAAACTGAAGTTTAATCACCTTTGATCCGAAAATGTGCCTGTCAGTCTTGACATTTTAGGACCTTATTTTCCTTATTCCCAGGATGAAGTCTCTTGTCTTTTCATATCTTGCGATTTATCTGAGCCCCTTTTGGAATAAGAGCCCCTCTAGGTATAAGCATCTGTTCATTCCATGAGGCTTTTCTAAATCATTGTCCACCTGGCAACTGTCATTGGTCACTGGGAATATTACAGTCTATGTAAAGATTTGCTCAGTCTGGGTTGAACTGGGTTGGGAAGAGTTCAAAGGTGTTGAAAGAGGGATGGCTGGGATACCAGCTCTAACTAATTTATTTATTGATTCTAGGCTTCTTCAGGAGTTTCGTTCTGTGTCCTGGCTACCCAAGGAGCCAGATAAGAGCTATGAGCTTCTGGACCTGCAGAAGACAATAGCCAAAGAGAATCACAGGGCTCTGAGAGTGCTCTGTCGCTTTCTGAATCTCTGTGCGTCCATCCTTCAGCTGGTAAGAGGCTTTACTTTATCCTGAGCCTTTTCTCCAACCAGAGCTGTCCAGAGTTCCAGCCTTCTCTGGGACCCCTGTGTGACTTGGATCCTGCTGTTGGATTAGACACAGTTTTCTGCTCAGCAACCATAGTTTCTATTCCAGGACGGATGGATCAACAAAAATTGAGCAAAGATTGGGATCCTAATGTTCCCTAAGGGTTGTTCCTGGCCTAGGAGCAGGGGGAAAGGAAGGTAACAGTGTCTGTTTTGTCAGGTGTTTGTGCTAACAGGAAGCAGTTGGGGCATTCAGGAAATTAAGAACTAGAATTCTTGCCTTTCATGCATCTGGTATTATCTTTGAACCTGTGGCAGGCCTCCGTGGCTAGTAGAAGAATCCAGTGATGGAATCTATCCTAATTATGGCTGCTTTGTTTCTGAGGTCCACATCCCCATCGAGTACTCTAGGTGTCTTGTCAGGTCCGTGCCTCTTGCTTTTGTTTGGTGTTTAAAGCAGGTGGCATTGTGGCAGTAATAGGAGGTGGAACCTTTGGAAGGTGATAGAACCATGAGGCCCTGCCGCTGCCCCCTCCCCTTCTCTACCCTTTTCCTCTCACTGGAGGATGTGGAAAGAAGCCTCTTCTCGGCCTCCACAACTGTGAGAAAATAAATTTCTGTTCTTTATAAATTATCTAGTTCTAAGTAACTTGTTCTAGCAACACAATTAGACGAAGACCATCCATTGTGTTTGTCATCTGAAAAGGGACCCAAGGTTGTTTCCAGATAGTGTTAGAGTTAAGTATGGGATATACACTTGGGCTTTGCTGAAGAAGTGTTTGGTGCATATGAGCAAACTGCTACACATCTGTAGCAGATTCAGAAGTGCTGTGTTCACTGGTATGTGTGAGAGTAATGTTCTACTCCCACAGAGTTTGTTATACATTGTAGATGTAAATCCTATATCAATTGTATGACAAACCTGTAGCTTACCTTTTCACTGTTTTAATTGTGTCTTTTGGTAAACAATTTTAATTTTTAAATTTGTTACACGTATGGGAGTTTTTCTTGCATGTGTTTCTGTGCATAATATATGTGCCTGATGTCCACAGAGGCCAGAAGTGGACATAGGATTCCCTGGAGCTGGAGTTACAGTTGGTTGTGAACCATCATTTAGGTACTGAGAATTGAATCCTGGTTCTCTGGAAGAGCAGCCATCTCTTGGCTGCTGAGCCATCTCTCCAGCCCGATTTTAATCTTCTTAAAGTTTTCTCAGTGTTATCAAGTGTAGCAGGCTTCCTCTTTTGGGTCACCAACCAGCTCCCAAATCATGACATGGGGAGCCCTATGAGTGCTCAACCTTAGCTTAGGCTCATTTCTTGCCCTTATAACTTAATCTGCTTCTCTTCATCTCATCTACATTTGGCCTCGGGGCTTTTTAGTCTCTCTCTCTCTCTCTCTCTCTCTCTCTCTCTCTCTCTCTCTCTCTCTCTCTCTCTCTCTCTCTCTCTCTCTCTCTCTCTCTCTCTCTCTCTCTCTCTGTATATCTTACTTTCCTGCTGTCTCCATGACTGGCTAGTGGCTGCCTGGCTCCAGGTGTGTCCTTCTTTCTCCCTTGTTCTCTTTGTTCCTTCTCTTTTTTCTCTCAAGCCTGGATTTCTCCCATTTATTCTCTCTGCCTGCCAGTCCACCATTACTCTCCCACCTAGCTATTAGCTTTTATTAGACTAATCAGGTGCCTTAGGCAGACAAGGTGAAACAAATGTAACACATCTTTACGTCTTTAACAAAGGCAGCAGAAACAAACAAACATCTTTGCCTAAAGTATTATTCCACAACAAACAAGTCTTTTGAGTCCTTGTTTAAAATATCTGCACTTATTCCAAGTCAGACAATAATGTCTTATGTTTTTCTACAGTAGTTTTATTACTTCATCTTTAGAGTTATGTTTATAGTCTGTTTCAATTTTTTTTATATGTGAGGTGAGGTAAGAGTCAAAATTAATTTTCCTTTGAATTAATTAAGACTCTTTTCAGCCGGGCAGTGGTGGTGCATGCTTTTATTCTCAGCACTTGGGAGGCAGAGGCAGGCGGATCTCTATGAGTTCAAGGCCATTCTGGTCTACAAAGCAAGTTCCAGGACAGTCAGGGCTACACAGACTGCCCCTGTCTCAAAAAAAAAAATCCCTCAAAAACCTCTTTTCTCCATTTAATATTATTGATTGATGTGGGATGTCCTTCTGTATATGTGTTGTTTTTATTGGTTGATAAATAAAGCTGTTTCTGTCAGTGGCTTAGCAGAGTAAAGCCAGGTTGGAAATCTGAACAGAGACAGAGAGTAGTTGAGGAAATGCCATGTAGTCACTGAAGAAGAAAGATACCAGAACATTACCAGTAAGCCACAGCCTCGTGGTGATACATAGGTTCATACAAATGGGTTAATTTAAGAAGTAAGAGCTAGCTTGGAATATGATTGAGCTATTGGCCAAACAATATTGTAATTAATATAGTTTCTGTGTGATTTTTTCATATCTGGGACAAAAAGTGAATATTCATTTACAATTGATCTTTCTTTCTTTCTCTTTTTCTTTCTTCCTCTATTTTTTTCTGGTGTATTTGTATAGGGGTATATATTTGTTTGTATGTTTATATGGATGTGTGTGTAGGCCAAAGGTAGATGCCAGCTATGGTCCTCTATCACATTCTATACCTTCTCTGTTTTTGAGACATGGTCTCTCACTGAACCTGACACCAGCTGCGTAGATTTGCTTACCCCAGTGAGCTTCAGGGATCCACCTGTCCCCAGCCCCCGCACTAGAGTTACATTCCAACTTCGTCTTCTTTTTCAAGACAGGGTTTCTTTGTATAGCCCTGGCTGTCCTGGAACTCACTCTGTAGACCATGATGGCCTAGTGCTGGGATTAAAGGCATATGCCACCACTTCCCAGCTTACATTCCAACTTCTTAACTTGGGTGCTGAGCTCTGAACTCAACTCCTCATGCTTGTGAGACAGATACTTTCTATCTCCCTAGACCTTGATGCTGTTTTCTTAAATGATACCCTTTCATCTGTAAGAGTTTGTCTCTAAAAATCTATACCATTCATAAGCCTACCCATATTTTTTCAGGATCACACTGACTTCATTATTACAGCTTTCTGATAAGGCTTTATATCTGGTATTGCAAATCATACACCGTTTTTGATCTTAAAGATTGCCCTGACTATATTGCACTTGCTTTTTTTTTTCATATGGTCTCTCTATGTAGCCCTGGTTTTTCAGGAATTAAATATGTAATCAGGCTGGCCCCAAACACCCAAAGATCTCTCTGCCTCTGCCTCCCAAGTTCTGGGATTAAAGGTGTGTGCCACCACTGCTGTCGTTAGTTCCTTAACCATGAACATGGATCTCTTCATGCTTTGTATTCGTGACTTTCTCTTAGATGTCTTGAGCACATTTATTAGATTTTTCATTAGGCCATTGTTTTCTAATTAATGCTCCAGTGCCATTCATTATGGGTAAAAGATATCATTGTGAAAGAAAAAAAGAATCTTTTAGACTATGGGGCAGGATTTTTGTTGTTTTGAGAGGCAAGAGTTTCTTTTCCTGGTTCTGAGGATTGAGCCCTGAGACTTACATATGTTAAGGTCAGTGCTCTGCTCTAAAGATATTAAACATCATTTAAGAAACAAAAAGACAAGCATTAAACACATAGAGCAGTTTTCTCTGCTGCTGCATGGAACAGAATGAAATATCTCGTGACCAGTGATCACCTTCAAGAGGCAGGGGCGGGATATGGGAACTCAGTAATCCTCACAGCCGGTCGCTGAACTGTTCAATCCAAACTTTTAATTTGTGCTGAATAAATGCATTCCATCTATAAGTGCATTAAAATACAGCATCATGAAGAGCCAATGTAGTTTTGAAACGTTAAAGAAAAGATGTTAATTATGGATGTTTTGTGACTCTCCCTTACTCACTTGCTAAAACTTTTTTTTTAAATTAAGAATGGATGTTGAGTTATATTTAGCAGACATAAAAGAATTATAAATTCCAAGTTATTGTGCCTAGTGCTAGTATTTTCAAACTGTATACTGATTATTTTTCAATCATAATTATTATTGTCAGTTGTATAATTTCATGCTGATTAGCAACCAAGGGGACCCTTCAATGGCAGGCATTATATTCTTTCTCTAAATATTTACAATGAAACTACTCTATAGAGTATCAGTATTCAGCATATCATATATTTACATTATGATTTATAACAGTAGCAAAATTACAGTTATGAAGTAGCAATAAAAATAATTTTATGGTTGGAGGTCACCATAACATGAGGAACTGTATTAAAGGGTCGCAGCATTAGAAAGGTTGAGAAAAACTGTACTAGACTAACAGCTATAAAGAGGGAAACTCTAAGTCTTGAGGGTATTGCCATAGCATGGAAAATGACACTTTGCCATTCTTGAGGACGTGCTTTCTTAGGGCTCAACTGAGTTGCAGAACACTGAGACTTGAGTTCATAGAGAATAGAAATACAATGCGCAGACATCAATCCGCTCTAATCACAAGCTCAGTGGAGCATAGCAAGGAACAGGGGAGCATCAGGGACCATCGGGTTCATCTGGCCAAGCATAGCTTTCCTATGTCTCTCTTAGATTCCTCAACTGGACAGATGCAGAAACTTGACAACTTTCAGCCTCTGTCAGTTTAAAATCTTCCTAGTTCCAAGAAGAATCCATAGAAACTCCCCACAGCAACTTCTCAATTGCAAGTCTATGCCAATGCCCATAAATATCTTGTAATAGAATGTATGTTTCTCAGCAGGTTCCATCATCCCAGGCCTAATGGTTAGAGTCCAAATCCTGCGATCATTACTAGCTTTAGTCATGCAATCTTTATCTGCTCTTTGCCTGTGACACTCCCCTTTTCTAATCGAGGTTCATCCTGGGTTTTTTGTTTGTTTGTTTGTTTTGAGGCATGGTCTCATTATAACTCAGGCTGACCTTTAGCTCCTGATGTTCTTGCCTACATATTTCAAATGTTGAGATTACAGGTATGTACCACCAAAGTCAGCTGCCTTATCCTGTGGCCTTTCCACAGGTAGGCCTGGCCTATCACATTAACACATGAGTCCTCTGAATGTAAGTCCTTGGTTTGAGTCTTCTCAAGTCATTTAAAAGTGTATGGAGCAATCTCTACTAAAAAGGAACTTTCCACATGCAAATCTAGGCTCTAGGTTCAGGAAACCAAGACCTTGTTGCTTGCAGGAACCAGTGGGTAGCTGCTTCCTCTCCTGTCCTTCTCCGCAATGACTTTCACCTTTCTACCCTGGAAGGTTCACGAAGACACACATCAAATGCAACAGGGCCTGCAGGAAAGAGTGCAAAACTGGAACAGGATCAGGAAAGGCCAAGGCTCTATATACCTTCAGAGGGTGTTGTGCAGGCATCTGGAGAAGAAGCTGAAGCAGGCAGAAACATGGTTGCTGAAGCTGGGAAAGTTTGCCCGCATGATTGACTACATGATTTGTCAGAATCTTGTTTCCATCTTAGAAGATGAAATAACTTCCTTTATAGCCAACACCATGCAAGTGAGGTGGTGGGTAGGGTGGGACCAGACTATATGGGGGCAGGGGTGGTGCCCTTTCATCTGGCCCTGTAATCTCTCCTGATCCTTTTTTTACAGGTCCCAAGAGAAAACCCCTTTCTCTTATCACAGCTGGTCTTTGATGACAATGGCCGGTTGTCTCCTATGCCTTGTGTTGAAACTATCATCCAGAGTCTTACTAAGGGCCTTCAATCTATCAAGACCTCTGCCCTAAAGGTTTTTTGATTGGGCAGGAGGCGGGCCCTCGGAACTCCTAGTTCTATCCTCTATTGAATCCAAACTTCTCAGCCTGCTTAGACTCTCATTGTTTCTCTTTTTCTGTTCCTTTTCTGTCTCCTAACATAAAGGTAGTGCAGTCTACAGACCTGAGAACCTCCAGGGATCCCCTGAATTCTGAAGGTATTTGAAGTGGCAGACACAGGAGGGGAAATCAGTGAGCAGATAAGCGGGCACACGTAGAGGGCAAATGGCATGTAAGCGGACAAGAGGCTCAGCACAGGACAGGCCTTGGATGGAGTGGGGCAGCTCTAATCTGGGTACTGTACCTGTCTATTGGGAGGTAGGAGAGTCCAGAGGGAGTTGTGCTCACTAATTCATGTGCTTATGTACATGTGCCTGCTTATTCATGCGCTTATGTAATTGTGTGTGGTGGTGGGTGTGTATGTGGATACATTGTCTGCTCCCCGGTTCACTCCAAATTCTGAGTTTTCTCCAATATCATAATTGCATTTCATTTGCTGTTGAATTTGATTGTTAAACTAATGTGTGCTTGTTTGACAAGTTCTGCTTGCTTAGCATCTTACGTGGCCGTGTTATTTCTGATAGGCCAATTCATTAAGATGTTGGGATATTAATCTTCAACTTTTTAAAAAAGTGAAGTTTTAAAATGATTTATTACTTACTTATTTTGTGTGCATTGGTGTTTTGCCTGCATGTATGAAAGTATCAGATCTCCTGGAGCTGGAGTTACAGACAGTTGTATGCTGCCATATGGGTGCCAGAAATTGAACTTGGGTTCTCTGGAAGAGCAGCCGGTGCTCTTAACCACTGAGCCATCTCTCCAGCCCTAATCCTCAACTTTGTTAACCATCAGAAAGGAAATACATATTGACAATCCCTTTTCAGGGTACTAATGTTGTCATAAAAAATCATTAAAAACATTAGATGCCTTTTAATTTTCCTACCCAACTGATATGTCTTCATGAAGATGAATGAAAAATAAAATTAATTTTAGGAGATCATTTATAAAAAGAAAAGGGTTCTGGAAAATGAGTCTGTATTTATATTGATAAATACATATAAATCACACTCGTTGGACACATATTTTCAAAAAGTAAGCTTAGATTAAGTGACAAAAAGTGTTGGTGTTTTACATACCCGTAAATGCTGGTACCTTGAGGCTAGGAGTGGCTGGCCACTCACTGGTACTTTGGGACTTGTGTGCATTTTCCTTAGTTGTTTAAGTATTGCACATAGGTGAGTTTCTAATTGCTTTGTTATTTTCCTGTGAGGATTTGGGGTTATTTCAAAATGGTTTTTACAACCATCATTTCAGAATCCCTTCTGGCAACACTGTTACTGTTTCTACGTGGAATAGCCTATAAGGTATTGTAGGCAAGGGTCAAAGCAGGCAAAGACTAGAAGATTATGGCAGTAATGTGCCCAAGGGTTGCTGTCTGGACCACGAGTTTCCAGGCTCTTAGCATCTTATTGAAAGAACTGAAAGAGCACACACAAATGGCAAAGCAGCGAGGAGTTTTACTTAAAGAGACAGTACAGGACACACTGACGGAGCAGTGAGCCCCGCGGGCTAGCGTGCCAAGTGTTGTGGGGTCTGAGAAGATGGAGTGCTGCTAAGTGGTGGAGTGTGGTCGATTCTTTGTTTTAATCAGCAAGCTTGAATTATGTAAGCCCAACTTTGCTGTGTGTATCTTTTCCTTCATGTGTATCATGAAGCCTCTGACTTTAAGCATAAGCATGCCCAGTTATGCATAGGCATAAATGGCAAATAGGGGATTTACCCTAAAAGTTCAATCAGAACACTGTGCTTGAACCCTGAACTGGTTCGTGCTGGATTGCCCCTTCCCCATTGCCTCTGGTTCCTAGATAAATTCTGCAAAATATTTGAATGGAAACTAACCACAAAAGGGGAGTTACTAAGAGGCTGCTGAAGGAAATAACTTATTTCAGTGTTTGAAATAGATTCTACACTTCAACTACAACTCAGTGCAGGATGGAGAATCCAGGTAGTTGGCAATGGAGAGTGTGTGTAGTTCTAAGCTCTCCCTATGGTTGCCTGCCTCTGTAACGGCAGTGAAAGACAATGGTGACTAGGTTAAGATGAGGTTAGTAAAGTGATGGCAGGTGTGGGGAGATGCGCTGGATTTTGGATATAATCTGCAGGTGGACCTCATGTGTTAGTGTGGTGGTTGACTGAGAGTGGCTCCTTTGGGCCCACAGGCTTGAATACTTGCTCCTCTGTCGGTAGAACTATTTGGTAAGGGATGGGAGATGTGGTCTTGCTGGAGGAGGTGTCGCGGGGCAGGCTTTGAGGCTTCAGAAACCTCCCATACTTCCTGTGTGCTCTCTGCCTCCTGCTTGTGGTTTTGAGATGTAACTCTCAGCTGTTTCTGCTGGCCTCTCTTTTTACCAAAAATACTGGCACTGGCAATTAACCGGTTCCTAAAATGTTCTAGGGACAAGCCAGGTCTAAGGATAATTCCTTGGGTGGATACTGGGAACTGGCATATTCAGTCATGCATGTGTTGTGTAGAAGCTAAGATGCTCCTCAGTGCACTTTCCTGTCCCCTTGCAGCTAGACAGCACAGGTGATGCAGAGCCCACCAATTAAATTCATCTGAGCGTTCAATTCAGAATTAAGTTGGAGAAAAGACAGGTTATATATCCACTCTGCAGATGTTGGTGATGTGGTAATGACACCCCAACTTGCCAGTCAGCCAGACTCTATTCAGCCTGCAGCATTTTCACTTTTCAGATCTAATTACTTTGAAACCCACTTGATAAGTTGTAATAATGTCCCTTCCTGCTTATACTAAACATATTCTATTCTCAGCATGTGCATTCTCGCTGATCCACTTCTTACGTGGATTTGCTGTACTGTGTTGGTTAATGTTGACGATGTATGTATAGACTCACCCAATAGCAGGAAATAGCAGCATGGTGTGTGATGAGTGTGTGCATTTAGGAAAGAAAGAAGGTTTGTGTGGTGTTCTGGAGAGTGCTTATAAACTATTATATTATGTGCTCCACTAGATGATAAAGACCAGGACTCAAATGCAGAATTCCTGATGCCCAAGTTTCATGGAAAGGCCAGCGATGCTGTTCGCCTCTTCTGCGGCCCTGATGTAGGATTTGTGTGGCCCTGGAAGTCTCATGCAATTACTGATGTCCTGGAGGTCCGTGGGCACCGACTTCGGGGTCAGTATCTGCACCCCAATTATAATCATGTACAGGAGGACTTGGACAACAATACTGGCATCCAACAGGCACTGGCTGTACAACAGGCAGTGCTGGAGGTGAGAAGTGGGCTGCTGGCTGCCAGCTTCCATCACAGCCACTGCCTCTTCCTGACACACCGTGTCCTCCCTTAGGACACGCTGCAGGAGGTTCGGGAATTCTGCAATGAACAGCAGTGGGTGGAAGGCATCTATGAGTTCCTGAAAGCCTGGGGTCCTCAGAAGTTAGAGGACCTGAGGGGCTCTCCCATTAAGGACTATGTAGTACTAGTCAGCCAGCTGAAAGATTGGCAGGAACGTGTCTCCAAAATGCCTGTCCAGTTGCTGACAAAAGGCAAGTTGCTGCTCCTGAGTGGCCATGATGTTCAAGCAGAGTTGGGTAAGTGCTTCTTATCTTCCCTACATCTTCCTTCCTTACCTACATGCACACAGTCATCTTGGGACTAGCGTATCCTCCAGGGACCTTTGCAGCCTTCCACAGCTCTAGCTCACAACCCTTTCTCTTTGCTATCAAAGATATGGTCCAAGAGGTCAGCTTCTGCTTGGCTTCATTCATTCCCTGTATTCATTAGGAATCATTTTGATTGATGAAAACTTTTCTATCCCTGTTTTTAAAAGATGCTTAGCCTGTACTTGGTTTTCTTCATAGAGATTTTTGGGGATCTGGACTGCACCTTTCTTGAATGTAGCGGTGCTAACGTTTCTACCACTATTTGCATGTCTGAAAAGTTACTCTTTGTTCTTGCCTCGCTTTGTAGTCCTAACTCTGTGGACAGTGGCTAAAGAGCACACTTCTCCCAGTTAGACGACTCTTCTCTTCCAAAGCAACCACTCTGGTCCAGTTCAGTCTATTTTGAATGTTTGAAACGGAAAATGAAATTCATGCCCTGGCAATGCTGAAGCATGCATGGGTAGCCCGTATATGGCGGTTCTGTTGAACTTGTCCATATTGGGTTTCATGGTCTAAGTTGATGAGGACGACTGACCAGGTCTCTTCCTCAAGAGGGCGCCAAATCTCATTACAGATGATTGTGGGCCACCATATGGTTGCTGGGAATTGAATATTGGTTAGTTCAGAATTCTGAGCACCATTGATTTATTTTTATTTTTTATTTATTTATTTATTTATTTTTGGTTTTTTGAGACAGGGTTTCTTTGTGTAACAGTCCTGGTTGTCCTGGAACTAGCTCTTGTAGACCAGGCTGGCCTCGAACTGACAGAGATCTGCCTGCCTCTGCCTCCCGAGTTCTGGGATTAAAGGTGTGCACCACCACTGCCTGGCATACCATTGATTTTTTTAAAACTAATTTATTTTTTAAATTTCATTTTACATTCCAACCAAAATTCTACCTCCCACCCCTCCTCCCGCTGCCCCTGGTCTTCCCTCAGCCACCCTTCCCCCATCTACTCCTCCCAACGGGTGAGGGCTCCTTTGGGGAGTTGACAGAGTTTGGCACCTTAAGTTAGGACAGGACCAAGCCCCTCCCCCCTCTCTCTTAAGTCTGAGCATGGCATCCCTTCATAGGAATGGGCTCTAATAAGCTAGGATCAGGATAAATCAGGATAAATCCTGATCCTACTGCTAGGGGCCCTTCAGATAGCCCAAGCTGCACAACTATCTCCCACACACGGAGGGCCTAGTTTGGTCCTATGAAGGCTCCACAGCTGTCCTTCCAGAGTTCATGAGTTTCCACGAGCTTGGTTCACCTGTCTCTGTAGATTTTTCCATCATGATCTTGATCTCCCTTGCTCACATATTCCCTCCTCCTGCTCTTTGACTGGATTCCCAGAGCTCAGCCTGGTGCTTGGTTTTGGATCTCTGCATCTGCTTCCATCAGTTAGTGGAAGAAGACTCTAGCTTCTCTGGAGCTGTGGATTGTAGTCTGGTTATCCTTTGTTTTATAGCTAATATTCACTTATGAGTGAGTACATAACGTGTTTGTCTTTCTGAGTCCGGATTACCTCACTCAGGATGTTTTTTTTTTCCCTAGTTCCATCCATTTTCCTGCAAATTTCATAATGTCATTGTTTTTACAGCTGAATAATACTCCATTGTGTAAATGTACCACATTTTCTTTATCCATTTTTCAGTTGAGGGGTATCTAGGGTGTTTCCAGGTACTGGCTATTATGAATAATGCTGTTATGAATATTGGGGGTTTTTTTTTGAGTTTTCAAGATAGGGTTTCTCTGTAGCTTTGGAGCCTGTCCTGGATCTTGCTCTATAGACCAGGCTGGCCTCTAACTCAGAGATCTGCCTGTCTCTGCCTCCAGAGTGCTGGGATTAAAGGCATGTGCCACCACTGCCCAGCTCTGTGAATACTGTTGAGCAAGGGTCCTTGTGGTATAATTGAGCATTCTTCGGGTATATGCTGAAGAGTGATATTGCTGGGTCACAAGGTAGATTGAGTCCAAATTTTCTGAGAAACTACCATACTGATTTCTAAAGTGGCTATACAAGTTTGTACTACCACCAGCTGCAGTAGAGGAGTGTTCCCTTGACTCCACATCCTCTCCAGCATAAGCTGTCCTCAGTGTTTTTGATCTTAGCCGTTCTGACAGGTGTAATACAATGGTATCTCAGAGTCATTTTGATTTGCATTTCCAGCACCATTGATTTTTTTTTATTCTCAAGTATTCTTTTCTCCATTTTACTTCCACAGCACACTGACACTGGGGAAGCCCACTGGGTTATATACTGTCTGCAGAGAGTGTAACACCTCATTGCCTGGTCCTAGTCCACTTGACATGACATTGATGATTCTGTGCTGCTGGGTACCAGGCTGATGTAGCTGGTGTATGTGCTGTGCCCATTCTTTCCTTTTCTATTTAAATGTATTTTTAGTGTGTGTGTGTGTGTGTGTGTGTGTGCGTGCATGCGTGCGTGTGTGTGTGTGTGCGTGTGTGCGTGTGTGTGTGTGTGCGTGCAGGTATCAGTGGAGGCAGAAGAGGGCACTGGATACCCTGGAGCTGGAATCATGCCCAACATGAATGCTGGGAACCAAACTTCCATTTTCTATATGAACATGTCCCCTTAACCTTGGAGCCATCGCTCCAGCCCTACCCTTTTCTGAGTCAGCATTACCGCATTACCATGGCTCTTACTGTTGTGGCAGATCTTTGGGGGTTTAATGAGTTCCTCTTTTTTTTTGGTTTTTTTGTTTTTGTTTTTTAGAGATAGGGTTTCTCTGTAGCTTTGGAGCCTGTCCTGGAACTAGCTCTTGTAGACCAGGCTGGCCTTGAACTCACAGAGATCCACCTGCCTCTGCAGTGCTGGGATCAAAGGCGTGCACCACCTAGCGAGTTCCTCTTCTTATCTCTTGGGCTTACTACTTGTTTTAGGCTGACTGCTCCTGTTATTTACCTTGGGATCCTTAACTTCCAAGACAGAAACTGCATCTGGGCCCAGTGGGATCAATGTTCTGCTATCTTTGGTATCTCCTGCCATTTGGGACCAGGGACACTTGTAAATGTTGGATTCAGTTTCTTTCTGCCACAACACAGCACACTACAATTCTCACTATGCAGTGACTATTCATGCTCAGCACACAACCATTTAAGAAGGCCTCTTCCTACAGCTCCATATGAAAGGTGGAACATAAGAGCATACTATTCTATTTTCTCTTCAGTCCATTTTATTTTCTTCCTCTTGTCACTTTTTGTTTTCCGAAACAGGGCTTCTCTGTGTAGCCCTGGCTGTCCTGGAACTTGCTCTCTAGACCAGGTTGGCCTCAAACCCACAGAGATCCGCCTGCCTCTGCCTCCCCAGTGCTGGGATTAAAGGTGTGTGCCACCACCGCCTGGATCTCTTGTCGTTTCTTGTCAAGGGAAATTATTGGTTTACTACCTCTTTTTTGTCATCTCACCTTCCCTCTCTATTCCTTCCTGTGGGAAGGATGGCTCATGCTATCATGTACTAGCTGAGTGCCTGTGCTATGAGCTGGCCTTAGAGAGGGTATTGGTGGGATGGATTAGGAAGCCACTAGTTTGTTTTCTTAGGAGAAATCCAAGTTGTTTTGATTCTCACACAGTCCCAACCATAGTACTTATTGCTAAGACTAAATATTGAACTCATCACACACACACAGACACACACACACAGACACACACACACACACACACACACACACGCCTCCTTTCTTTATGAAGGTAAGAGCCTTGACTCTGGGACCTAGAGACAGATCGCTTTGCTTGAAAGCATCCCGCCTGCCTAGCCCTCTGCCTGCCTAGCCCTCTGCCTGCCTAGCCCTCTGCCTGCCTAGCCCTCTGCCTGCCTAGCCCTCTGGCTTTTGCTCCTCACTGGGTTTCTGCCTCTGACGCTTCCAACTAACTCTTGGGCAGGGGTTCGTTCTGGCAAGGTAGGAACAAGATGCCGTGATTGGTTCACTTTCTTTCTGGCTTTGTTTTGGGCAGGCCTTTGCCTGGCTGTGCTCCAGGAGTCTGCTTTGTAAAATTCATGATCCCTAGTCCAGGATCCATGGGCCTCTTCAGTTCAGAGCCAGTGTCCTAGCTCGCTCTGTTTCTCACTTGCTTTATGATGTGAGACCACACAGCTTCAGTTTATTTGTAGCCTAGATTACTAAAATGTGTCACTCAAGGTTATAGGAAGGAAAAAAAAGTTTTATTTTTTGTTTTTTGCTTTATTTTTGAATTACTTGTAGAAATGACCAACATAGGTATTGATGTTTTTCATTTTCTCTTATTCTCTCTGTCTGCTTCGGTCTTCTTGCTGATCATATTTTATTGCCTTATTTGCTAACTCTGCTCCTTTTTTTCTAAACTCCCACACCCAACCCATTACCAAGTCTTCTCCTTTCTTCTCCCTTTTACTATCTCTCAAATCAGTCTCTCAGTCCGTCTCCGTCCAGCTCACGGGCCCAAGGAGCCCGAAAGCCTCCTTCATCACTGCTCCTTCACGCCATGTGGTGTCACTGTTGCTCCTGCCCCGTCCTCCTGGTCCCAGAGCAGCCCGGGCAGTGCCCTAGCAACCACCACCAACAGAAAAGGCTCTCTGCAGCATCAGCGCCCCACAAAAGTTCCTTCTTAGTGAGTTTTATAAGCTTCATCTCTTGGTGCCTAATTCTCTGAATACTCTTTTCGGGTCTCTCAAAGTGCCATGCGCAGTGGATCTCAACTGTTTGCCTCCAAACTCACTGTTCTACCTACCAGTTGCATAGATGCTAATAGCGGGTAGGTGTGTTTACTTTTACATAACATTATGTAGTATATAAAATAAAGTATAATTATACTATTCTACTTGATATACGTGTATATCACAGACTACATGTATACTTGCCTAACTTTATATTACATTTGTAACCTGAGGTATAATGGAGTACAACAAAGTTCTCTAAGTATAACTCATTATTCTACCATTGTGTAATGTGGACCTATACAGTTAACCTCTCTGAGCTTCTGCTTATTTATAACATAAGTATATAATAGTATGTTCTCAAAGGGGATCTATAAGGATAAAATAAGTTAATACATGTGAAATGCTTGAAATAATGTCTGGCATATAAGTACTCAGTACTGGATTTTCTGGTATTCCATACTTTTATATGACATTTTGATGTCCCATGACTATTTTAGCATATCTAAACTTAAGAAGTGTCTTACAGCATGTCCGAGTTAATTTTTTTCCTTTTTCGGTAGTATATAAAATAATGATGGCTTTTTATAACCAGTGCGATCTTAAGAGTCAGTGAATTATATCATATGGATATTATTCCTGCCTTCTTTTTTAAAATTACACTTAGGACTAGAGAGCTGTCTCAGTGGTTATGAGTGTGTTATTGTTGTTCCAGAGGATCTGAATTGGCTCCCAGCATCCCTCTGAGGTATAGCTCCAAGAAATCAAATATATCTGGCTTCCCTGACACCTGCACTCCCATACACATACTGTTCCCCCCCCCACAACACACACAATTAAAAGTAATAAAAAATAAAAATTACATTTATATACTGTGTGTGTTATGTATTCCCATATCATGGTGCATGTATGCACAAACATGAATGTGTGGGTGTATGAGTCAGAGAACATTGTGAAGAGTCAGTTCTCTCTCTCCACCTAACTCAGGCACCTTTCCCCATCGGAGGCAGGTTTATAGCTCCCTACTCCTGCTCCCCCAGACAAGACAGGTTTATAGCTCCCTACTCCTGCTCCCCCAGACAAGAGGTTTTTCATATTACCAAGGGCAGATTGTCTTCTAACCTTATCTACCTGAATTGCTTTTTTTTTAACCTGCAAAAACAAAAGACAAGTTGGGTTTGGTGGCACGTACTAGTAAGACCCTACATTAAAACAAACAAGGAAACAAGAACCCAAAAGGACAAAACAAATAAACAAAAACAGAAAGATGCAGCTTTAACCCTCTTCTTGGTATCCCTTCTGCAAGAAGAAAGACTCCAAAACATAGACAAGAACGTGCATTTCGATGTTCATGCTTGGAGTGTTAAACTACTCATACATTGATTTCAATATGTGCCTCTGCGGAGACCTCCTCAAGCCTTCTCAGGGTCCCCTTCCCTTCACTATGCTGGGCTGGGGGCTCCAGGCAACTCAGTGATTTACCACACTGTGAGAATCCCTTGTGATTGCCCCTTTATGCTCATTTGTTTACCTCTATTGTCATATTATGAGGAAACTTCCTGATTGCCCATTCACTTTTCTTTTTTCCCCCATGATTTTTATTGAGCTCTACATTTTTCTCTGCTCCCCTCCCTGCCTCTCCCCTCCCCCTTCAACCCTCCCCCAAGGTCCCCATGCTCCCAATATACTCAGGAGATCTTGTCTTTTTCTACTTTCTACTTCCCATGTCTCTCTTGGTGTCCTCACTGTTGTCTAAGTTCTCTGGGACCCATGCACTTTTCTATATCAATTCTTGTACTTATTTTCCATGCATCACCGGACACCATATTTTTTTGTATCTAGAATCCAAACTAAGTAGCACGAGGAAGAACATTCTTGCGCAAGTGCAAAGTGAATGCTGGAGCCGTAATCAGCAACTGATGACAGAGCTGACAGATTTCTTGCGGGTCTTCCAAACCATCAACTCAGACATCCATGCCATTGCGCAATGCTCCCAAAAGGTGAGGTCTCCTCATCCCTTCTTCATATATCCGTATATCCTGCCTGCTCAAGGACTCAGCACACAACAAACCTCTTTAGATTTCTGTTGAGCTTTATGGGGTTTGATGAGCTTAAACTATGCTTACATATGTCATTTTTCCTTGCTGATTCTTGCCCTGTTTGTGCAGTGCTCTCCTCCCTCATGCCAGGAGCAGACCCTGAAGAAATGAGATAGAGTCTTGCTTTAAAACAGTGTTCTCAACCTGTGAGGCCAGTCCCCTGTGGACATCCAACAACCCATTCACAAGGGCTGCCTAAGATCATTAGAAAACACAAATATTTATATTGTGGTTCATAACAGTAGCAAAATTACAGTTGTTAAGTAGCAATGAAATAACTTTCTGTTTGGGGGTCAGCACAGCATGAGAAACTATACTAAAGGTCACAGCGTTAGGAAGGTTGAGAGCCACTGCTGTAAGAGGGGTGGTACTGTTCCTTGGGACAGTAAGTAATTTAGAGATGTGTTTTCCTGTCATCAGGTCTGGGAGATAAGAACTAGACTGCATTTAAGACCTGAGTCAAAAGGGAATCAGATCCTAGATAATTCTCCTATCTCAAATGGTTTCAATGCCGAAACTGGGTCTGGAACCTCCAGATGCCCAATCTGGAGGATGGGTTGCCTCTTGAGGGTGAGTTCGAAGAGATGGGCAGGGTTGGCGTGCTGGTCTCATGCTGTAACCTCTGCAGTTGAATGAAGCCAATGAGCAATACAGCCAGCTGGAGGAACGAGTGGAATATGTCCGATCACTCCATGACCTCATCCGCAACCACTGTGGCCTTTTGATTGCTGAGAATGAGACGCTAGACATCTCGGTGAGAGAACAATTAAAGGAATCATTCTTTACTCCTGGCCTCCCTCCTCTATAACCATATCTCACTGTCCTTTGCTTGCCCCTCAGCTTCTGGATATATGGGAGACTTTTCAGTTTGAGAGAAGCCAGGCTTCCGAGTTCCTGCTCAGTAAGCGACATTCCATTGTGCCCAGGCTGCAGCAGTTGATGACAGAGTTGGAAGGCCTGTTGGCCAAAGCACTGTCTGGTTCCTTCATGGACCCTTCACAAGAGCCGAGGCGCACAGAGCTGGAGCTTGCTGCCCTGGAGCAGCAGTTCCTGAACACACTCAACAGCTTCAATGACCTACGCTGCGCTTACAGCACCTTCACGGGTACTGACCTTCACCTTCTCGTCTTTTGCCCGAGGATGAACCCTCCAGCTAAGATAAGGGCTGGTGTGATCCTAAGCAAACCTTGGGAATCAATACCTCACTGGTCTCTTTTTACAAACAAGCATTGTTGTATGTCTCAGGTGTTGTGTTAGTGGATACAGGAAGCTCATAGGCTGCTAGGGAAAACAAACAACTAAATGTTTCATTAGATTGTGATGGGCCCAGGTTAAATGCTGGTTAGTGAGAAAGTGCACACTTAGCATTGTTCAGTGTTGTCCCAGTCCAAGCAGCAGACCACAGAAAAGAATAGTCAGGATCTTGGTGTGGTAACTACTGCCTCCAGCCAATGGATCTAGAAAACAGACTGAAGGGGGCCTCACTTCCCACAGAAGCCAACCAGGACAGAGCTACTTGTCTGAGACCAGTCTTCTACAGGTTCAGCATGGGCTCTTTTCTCATATGCAATCACTTATCTCTTGGAAGGGCACATTGTGATTTGCTCCTTGGTCAGCTACCAACTGGGCCTTATGGCAAAATGGGAGATGCTTTAGAACCATCCTTCATTAGGAATTTCTCTCTTTTTTAAGTACTGGGAAGCCTTCAGCCCATATCTAACTGATGTTAACCATAGACTTGACCCTTCCTGTTAGGAGTTTGAAGTATTAATAAAAAAGCAGGGTAGAGGAGTCAGGCCAAGTGGTACTAGGCCCAGAGAACAGGACAGCAGTGTGTTCACTTCCTTCTTCTGTCCCCAGCTCCTCACCTAATCACAGTTTTTGTAAAAAATAATCTAGTCCTTTAGACCCTCTTGATTTAAAAAATCATCCTTGATTTCTGAGAGTTCATTCACTTATTCATTCATCCAACACTTATTTGGTTAGTGCCTGCCATGTACCAAACTCAAAGGGCATCAATGAACAAAGGACAAAACAATTTCCATAATGGACCCAATATTGCAGCTGCAGAGGAAAGATGATAAATAATAATTATAAATTATAACTTAATTATGCAGCATATTAGAAAGTGATAGCTAATCTAGAAGAAAACATAACAGATCAAGAGCATCTGAAAATGCCAAGTGAGTAGAGAGCAATGTCTTATGGGATGGGTATTTGAACAAGGGCTTGGAGTTGGAGGTGGTGAAGGTGTGAACAGTGGTTCTCTGTGGCAAGAGTTTTCCATAAGGAAGGAGCTGCAGGTCTAAGGCCCTGGCAAAAGAGTGTGTGCCTGTATATCTGAGCTACAATCAAGTCCACTGTGACTGGAATTGAGTGGGTGAGCTAGAGACTAATAGAAGGAAAATTCTTTTGTTTTAACACTATGGTGTTTGCCCAGGAATCCTTTCTTTGAAATAATTGCTCTTTGGACGACCCCACTTCCACTGTTGAACTCAGATTTACATAGGCAGCACACCTTTTTTCCCTTGACTTTTGTTCATTAAGGGCTCTTCACTGACCCATTTCCCCAATAACTGAAGTCTCAGCCAGCCTTATTCCACAGGGGATGAGAGTACTCTGTCCCCACCTACTTCTGGGAACCGGCCTATTGTACAGCAGCAGCGTATCTGGAGGCTCTACCGAATCATCTCTGAAAACTTCAGCGAGTGGAAGTGCATGGCTTTTACCAAGGTACTTCCGGGAGCTCTCACCTGGGGCAGAAGCTGGCCAGGTGGTGGTGGGTGGGTGTCAGTCTGACAATGAACTCTGCTCTGTGCAGTTCAGTCTTTCTATGGCCCGGGAGAAGACAGATGCCTGGCTAACAGAGGCTGCACAGCTCAGCACCACCCTGGGGCTGCACAGTCCAGTGCTACAACGCTGCATGCGCATGCTAGAGGACTTTCGAAACTACCTGCCCTTGCTCACCAAGCTGGGCAGCCTCCAGCTTCAGAACTTTAACTGCCAATCCCTCTTGAGAGGTGTGTTTGGTTAGAAATAGCGGAGATGGATGGGAAAGATACAGTGTTTAGAGCCATTCCCCTGCTGCTCCTGCTAGAGAGCTTGTGTTCTCTTTCCCACATATGCTAAACTCATTTCACCAGGAGGAACACATTCCTATGCTCCCTCATTACAGCACAGGGTCCTCTCAACTGATAGGATTGGATGCAGGTTGGAGTCTCAGATCTGGGCGTTGAGTTGTGCTTGGGCCTTGGGTTCTGAGTTCTTGGCTATGTGTTGTACTCCTGATATTGCATTGCAGTCCAAGCTGGTCTGGGCTCAGGGTAGAAATGGGCTCTAGGATGTGAGTTCCGCTCAGCCATGTGCTAGGTCTTGCTCTCTGACTTGCCTGTTCTATTCCAGTGTTAGGGCTGGGCAGTCTGCAAAGCTTCGATCTTCTCACACTGGGCCAGCTGCTCAACTGTCCACTGCTGGAATTCGCAGACAGAATCAATCAGGTGGGGCCCACAAGGACAAGGGGACGAATTGTAATGAAGTCAGTCAAGGCCTACAAGTCCCTTGGGCTATGGGGACAGCAGTGGTTAGCATGTAGGTGAGAGGGAAGTTGGGACTAATGACTTTCCTGGAGGGTAGGAAGAGTCTCCCTCCATCTATAGATGAGGATCTGATGGGCAGTTCCAGACTCTTAATGCTTCCCCTGATGGAAGGAAGTGAATGGTGGCCTCAAAACTGTGGACACATAGATGGACAGATGTCTGTCAACATTTCCTTGATCTCTAAAGGGCACAGGTTGACTCTAGGTATTTCCTGCTCAGTGGGAGGCATCCAGGACGCTGCTCAGTGGAGGCAGCAGGACTGGGCCAAGCGGTAGTGGCTCAGTGCTGCCGTGGTCAGCATATTGCTGAAGGCTGATGGTTCCACTCCTCCTTCATAGCTGAGACCTCCACACTCCAGGCCCTTGAGTTCTGCCTCAGATCCAGTCTTCAAGTCCCAATTTTAAGACTGACTTTCTTTAGTCACTAGCTAGTTCTGGTTTCTGAGACATACCTTTTCCAGGTCTGGCAGTATGATAAGGAACGAATTCATGCCCAAGAAAGCCTACAGCAGATGCAGCAGTACTGGGAGGGGCGCCAGCTACGCCTTCTCAACTTCATCCTGCATGTGCCCTACAAGCCCCCAGTCTCAGAGCGCTCCAAAAGGCAGGCATTCCGAAGCCCTCAGTGGGAGTTAGTAGGCAAGGATAGTGGCACCTTCCTCCTTTCAGGTGAGTCTCAGCCTTTGTGATCCAGCTAAAGGCTTTTCTCATTGACCAGTTCTTGTCAAATATGGTTTCTGTAGTCAGGCCCCCATCCTTAATGATAGCTTGAGGCATCTGTAGTAAGAGGCACGGTGGGCCATGTTTCTGGCACCAGGCTAGCTTACACCTGAAATGACCACACAGAAATTGTATTAATTAAATTACTGCCTGGCCCATTATCTCTAGCCTCTTATTGGCTAACTCTCACATCTTGATTTAACCCATTTTTAATAATCTGTATGTCACCACGAGGTCGTGGCTTACCGGGAAAAATTTAGCGTGTCTGACTTGGCAACTTCATGGTGGGGGCTCTCTCTGCCTGCCTTCTCTCTCCCAGCATTCCGTTCTGTCTACTCCACCTACCTGATCTCTGCCCTATCTAAAGGCCAAGGCAGTCTCTTTATTTAACCAATGAAAGCAACACAAATGCAGAAGGACCTCCTACACCATTTCCCCTTTTTCTGTTTAAACAAAAAAGAAAGGCTTTCATTTTAACACAGTGAAATTACATATAACAAAACAGTTATCAAGCAAGAATTACAGTTATAATATTTAGATCTATTTTATTTTTTATTATAACAATGGAAAACTATAACTATTTATCTATTCTTTAACTCCATTAAAGACTCCAGAAGGATATAATATTACCTAAGTAAACAAGAAGTAAGCAACTTTCAAAACTCTAGAAATGACAGAAACATCTTGCTGCCTGTACAGTCACCCAAAGTTTCTCTGTACAGTTGGAGCATCCATCTTTAGCCTACAGGCCCATAGTATCCAGCAGACATTTCATAAAGCAGGAGATTTTAAAGACAGTTTAGTCACTTTCTTTTGTATTCTGTAGAATGTCTTGTAGACTGTTTTATGAAGCAGGAACCCCAAAGGATCATCCCACCTTTAGGCAAGTTCAGCAGTCCTTTTTCTGTGGTTTTTTTTTTTGATATTTATTGAGTTCTACATTTTTCTCTGCTCCCCTCCCTGCCACTCCCCTCCTTCCTTCAACCCTTCCCCAAGGTCCCCATGTTCCCAATTTATTCAGGAGATCTTGTCTTTTTATACTTTCTACTTTCCACGTAGATTGGATCTATGTAAGTCTCTCTTAGTGTCCGTATTGTTGTCTAAATTCTCTGGAATTGTGGTTTGTAAGCTGGTTTTCTTTGCTTTATGTTTAAAAACCACCTATGAGTGAGTACATGTTATAATTGTCTTTCTGTGTCTGGGTTACCTCACTCAAAATAATGCTTTCTAGTTCCATCCATTTTCCTGCAAAATTCAAGCTGTCGTTATTTTTTTCTGCTGTGTAGTACTCCATCGTACCACCTTTTTTTTTATCCATTCTTCT
>PVIU01005153.1:75975-117343 GCA_004026605.1 Ondatra zibethicus
ATGTCCTTGTGGCACGATTGAGCATCTTTTGGATATATACCCAAAAGTGGTATTACTGGGTCTTGAGGAAGGTTGTTTCCTAATTTTCTGAGAAATCGCCACACTGACATCCATAGGGGTTGTACCAGCTTGCATTCCCACCAGCAATGCAGAAGTGTTCCCTTTTCCCCACAACCTCTCCAGCATAAGTTGTCATCAGCGTTTTTGATCTTGGCCATTCTTACAGGTGTAAGATGGAATCTCAGAGTTGTTTTGATTTGCATTTCTCTGGTGACTAAGGATGTTGAACATTTCCTTAAGTGTCTTTCAGCCATTTTAGATTCCTCTGTTGAGAGTTCTCTGTTTAGGTCTGTGCTCCATTTTTTTTTATTGGATTATGTGATCTTTTGGTGTCCAATTTCTTGAGTTCTTTGTATATTTTGGAGATCAAACCTGTGTCTGATGTGGGGTTAGTGAAGATCTTTTCCCATTCTGTAGGCTGTCGTTTTATCTTGTTGACCGTGTCCTTTGCTTTACAGAAGCTTTTCAGTTTCAGGAGGTCCCATTTATGGAATATTCTATAGATGTCTGTTAAGTCCATTTGAGACATAACATCTTTTAGATCTCTTATTTCTCTGTTCATTTTTTGTCTGATTGACCTGTCCAGTGGTGAGAGGGGAGTGTTGAAGTCTCCCACTATCAGTGTGTGGGGTTTAATATATGATTTAAGCTTTCGAAGTGTTTCTTTGACATATGAAGGTACCCTTGTATTTGGAGCATAGATGTTCAATATTGAAATTTCCTCTTGATGGATTTTCTTCTGTGGGTTTTTTTATGTCCAGTTTATGTAACAGTCCAGGCAAGAGCAGTTTCTTGCCCAAATGCCTATCAAACTCCATAAGGAGCCTCTTTGATGCCTGTCTTTCTCTTGAAGTAGTTTGGTGCTGCCAGGAGCAGATGTGTCTCATTGTTATGAAAAGCCCTAAGTTATTAAAACATTTAAAATGTCATATTTTATTGTCTTTGAGAGATATGAAGAATGTCTATCTAACTGAAATATACTTCTATATATCTAGGAAATCTAACTAACATGACTACAAGCTTGACTATTATCAATGATTATCCATTAACAACCTATATTTCCTAATTATACATTACATTTTTTAAATGAACTATACAATCACAATACCTTAATCAAGATCAGAAGTACATATACATATAACAAAATTGACCTTAAATTTATATCAAAAAAGCAAAATCTATACCAATGCAAATTATATCTATATATTTAACTGTAAAAGAACATTTATAAACAATATTTGGGAATATGGGCATAGTTTTTTTTAAAAACTTTTTTTTGTTGTATGGGGGCACTGTCAATTAGGGTTTTTTTATTTTTTTATTTTTTGAGACAGGGTTTCTCGGTAGCTTTGGAGCCTGTCCTGGAACTAGCTCTGTAGACCAGGCTGGTCTCGAACTCACAGAGATCCTCCTGCCTCTGCCTCCCGAGTGCTGGGATTAAAGGTATGCGCCACCACTGCCTGGCTTCAATTAGGTTTTTTATGGTGTACTTTGTGTATTAGGTTTATCTTAGTCACCAGTTGAGTGAAGTAATTTTTTGAAGGTGATCACGGTTACCTTTTAGGGTGTGGTCTATTATACCATATTGTTCTAGAAGGAATCCACAGGGTCTCATCCTCTGTGAAAACAAAAGAAGAACCTCTTTTTTAAAGTATCATATCTTTAGACCCAAATTTGGAAGTTATGATACCTTTAGAACATATATGTTGGTTTAGTTTGGCAGTCCATACAATGAAAAATTTTTTTGTATTTAGCTTTTTTACAGTCAAAAAATTTAAAGAAAACACAATAAAATACATAATCTAGACATTTTGTGAATCTTTTATTTTTATGTGGTTTATTTTTTTATTTTTTTAATTTATAACTATTTGTACTCTGTCTCTTTAAATATTTTGTTTTTTTTAAGCATTAACTTTATTTTATGACTTTTTATATTTTCTTTAAGTCTACGTACACCCATCTAACACTGTGACCCATTTAGAGGTCTTTTATGTCTGAATCTGTTTTATTGTATTGTCTTTAATTGTCTATTGTCTTGAAGAGCTTTTAAAATGTTAAGCAGCTTGGTTGCAGCTGTTCTGGATATTGGCTCCACCTCTCTCCAATTTTAAAATGGTGGACGTACCATTTTTGTTAGTTTTGGGGCCATCAGGTAGGTGTCACACTTAGTACTTTAACTCTGAGAATGAGTTTTTTATCTGAGTTATAGCCGAATCTGCCACGCAGAGTACTGTGTAGCCTGGAAACATCACTGTGAATGGCGGCAGAAATCCACCATGCTTTCCCACCTGCCTAAGTCTGATTTTACTGTCTGTCCAGGCAGGGAGAGCTGAGCCATTGGCATGGTCTCAGAGTACTTCCCCCCACCCGCCCTGATCCCAAGCGGGCACACAAACATCCAGGCCCATAAAAGCCATTGAAATGCTTAATAGTTGGTATTTGTACTGGTGGCACAGTCTAGGAAGCCATGTTTTAAGATGGCGCAGCTTTTTTTCTGTTGCTATTGCTGAGTCAGGAAATCTATTTGTGGCACGACCCAGCAAACAGCAAAAAGTTGTGTTAAACTCTCTCTCTCTCTCTCCTTTTTAAGTCCTTTCAGGTTTTTAAGTGGATTTAGCCCCACGTTGGGTGCCATTCTATAGTAAGAGGCACGGTGGGCCATGTTCCCGGTGCCCGGCTAGCTTACACCTGAAATGATCACACAGAAATTGTATTAATTAAATTACTGCCTGGCCCATTAGCTCTTATGGGCTAACTCTCACATCTTGATTTAACCCATTTTTAATAATCTGTGTGTCACCACGAGGTCGTGGCTTACCAGGAATGATTTAGTGTGTCTTACTTGGCTGCTTCATGGCGGCGGCTCTCTCTGCCTGCCTTCTCTCTCCCAACATTCCATTCTGTTTACTCCACCTACCTGATCTCTGCCCTATCAAAAGGCCAAGGCAGTCTCTTTATTTAACCAATGAAAGCAACACAAATGCAAAAGGACCTCCTACAGGCATCCATGTGTTGAAACAGTATCTTCCAACTCTCTTAATGTCTTAATCTTTGCAGGAACTCCTTTTTAATTAATTAAATTTTCCCAGACTGATCACAGTTTTTCCTCTTTCCCTCCTTTCCTTTCGATCTCTCACCTACCTCCCCCATCCACTTCTCCATTCTCTTCAGAAAAAGGCAAGCCTTCCATTTGTATCAGTCAGCCATGGCCTACCAAGTTGTGGTAAGAGTAGGCACTCCTCTTCTATCGAGGCTGGACAAGTCAACCCAGTAGGAGGAAAGGGTCCCCAAAGCAGGTAAAAGAGTCAGAGACAGCCCCTGTTCCCACTGTTAGGAGTCCCACAAGAAGGCCAAGTTATACAACTGTAAGGTATGTGCAGAGGGTCTAGGTTAGTCCCATGCAGACTTTCTGGTTGACAGTTCAGTCTCTGTGAGCCCCTAAGAGCCCAGGTTAGTTGATTCTGTGGATTTTCTTTTTTTTCAAGATGTACTTGATGATACATTTTTCCTTTTTTATTGTTTTTATTGAGCTATATATTTTTCTCCACTCCCTTCCCTTCCCCCCTTCTACCCTCTCCCATGATCCCCACGCTCCCAATTTACTCAGGAGATCTTGTCTTTTTCTACTTCCCATGTAGATTAGATCCATGTATGTTTCTCTTAGGGTCCTCTTTGTTGTCTAAGTTTTCTGGGATTGTGAATTGTAGGCTGGTTTTTCTTTGCTTTATGTCTAAAAGTCATTTATGAGTGAGTACATATGATATTTGTCTTTCTGGGTCTGGTTTACCTCACTCAATATGATGATTCTATGGATTTTCTTGTGGCGCCCTTAGCCCCTCTGTCCCATAATCCTTCCTCCACCTCTTCCACAAGATTCCCCAAGCTCCTAATGTTTGACTGTAGGTCTCTGCATCTGTTTCCATTGGTTGCTGGGTGAAGCCTCTCTGATGACAACTGGGCTAGGCAATGATCTATGAGTATAGCAGAGTATCATTAGAAATCATTTCACTTACTTTTTTTGCCAGTCATGTTTGGTTCTATCCTAGGTCTCTCTATCCAGCCTCTGGGTCTAGGCCCTCCAGGCAGTGTCAGGGGTGACTCATGGCATGGGTCTCAACTGGAACAGTCAGTGGTTGGCCACTCCTACAATTTCTGTGCCATCTTTATCCTAGCACATCTTGTAGGCAGGGAAAATTGTAGGTCAAAGGTTATGTGGCTGGGTTGTTGTCCCAGTTCCTCCACTGAAGTCTTGCCTGGTTTACAGGAGATAGCTGGTTTAGGCTCTGTATCCTCCATTGCTAGGAATCTTAGTTAGGGTTACCATCATAGATTCCTGGGAGTGTCCAATATGCTAGGTTTCTAGTTCATCCCAGAAGATGCCCCTGACCCCAGTACTCTCTCTGTCCATCCTCCCGACACCTGATCCCTTCTGTTCCCATGTCCTCCCATCCAGACCCCTTCCCCATCCACCTGTGATGTCTATTCTATTTTCCCTTCAAAGTGAGATTCATGTGCTCCTCCCCACCCCCTTGAACCTTCCTTGTTACTTAGCTGCTTTGGGTCTGTGTTTTGTAGCATGGTTGTCCTTTACTTTACAGCTAATATCCACTTATGAGTACCTACCATGCTTGTCTTTCTGAGTCTGGGTTACCTCACTCAGGATGATCTTTTCTAGTTCCATCCATTTGTCTGCAAATTTCATGTCATTGTTTTTAAATAATAACTCCATTATGTAAATATACCACATTTTCTTTATCCATTCTTTAATTGAGGGACATCTAGGTTATTTTAAGTTTCTCGCTCTTATGAATAGAGCAGCAATGGACATGAGTTGCGCTGGATGAATAGAGCTGCTATGAACATAGTTGAGCAAGTGTCCTTGTGGTATGGTGGACATCCTTTGGGAATATGCCCAGGAGTGCTATAGCTGGGTCTTGAGGTAGATCCATTCACAATTTTCTAGGAAACTGCCATATTGATTTCCAAAGTGGCTGTACAAGTTTGCACTCCCACCAACAGCAGAGGAGTGTTCCCCTTGCTCCACATCCTCACCAGCATGAGCTGTCACTTGTCTTTTTGATCTTAGCATTCTGACAAGTGTAAGATGGAATCTCAGAGTCATTTGTAGTCCTTTAATGGTTAAGGATATCGAACATTCCTTTTATGTGTTTCTTCACCATGTACAATTCCTCTGTGGAGAATTCTCTGTTTAGATCTGTACCCCATTTTTAATTAAATTATTTGGTTTGTTGATGTCTAGTTTCTTGATTTCTTTATATATTTTGGCAGTCAGCCCTCTATCAGATGTGGGGTTGGTGAAACATTTTCCCATTCTGTAAGCTGCCATTTTGTCCTATTGACAGTGTCCTTTGCCTTACAGAAGCTTTTCAATTCCGTGAGATTCCATTTATTAATTGTCAGTCTTAGTACCTGCACTATCAGCATTACATTCAGTAAGCTATGTCCTGTGCCAGGTTCAAGGTTATCCCCCACTTTCTCTTCTATCAGGTTTAGTATATCTGGTTTTATGTTGAAGTCTTTGATTAATTTGTACTTGAGTTTTGTGCATGGTGATATATATGGATCAATTTGCAATTTTCTACTTGCTGACATCTAGTTAGACCAGCACCATTTGTTGAAAATGCTTTCTTTTTTCCATTGTATATTTCTGGCTTCTTTATCAAAAACTCAGGTGTCCATATTATGTGGATTTACATCTGGGTTTTCAATTCAGTTCCATTTATCAACTTGTCTGTTTTTATGCCAATATCATGTTGTTTTTACTACTACAGCTATGTAGTACAAGCTTGATATCAGGGATGGTGATACCTTTAAAAGTTCTTTTACTGTACAGGATTGTTTTTTAGCAATCCTGGGTTTTTTGTTTTCTATATGAAGTTGAGTATTGTTCTTCCCAGGTCTGTAAAGAATTTTGTTGAAAGTTTGATGGGAATTGTGTTGAATCTAGTTTTGGTAAGATGGCTGCTCTATTTTTTACAGTGTTAACCCTACCAATCCATGAGCATGGGAGATGTTTCCATCTTCTGACATCTCCAAATTATTTCTTTAAAGATTTGAATGAACTTCCTGTCATACAGGTTTTTCACTTGCTTGATTAGAGTTACACCAAGATATTTTATGTTATTTGTGGGTGTAGGAGGAGGGAGAGCTGCTTGTTGGTTTCTGGCTGCTCAGCCCCGAAATAATCACACAGAAACTGTATTAATTAAAACACTGCTTGGCCCATTAGCTCTAGCTTCTTATTGGCTAATTCTTATATTAATTTAACCCATTTCTATTAATCTGTGTATCGCCATGTGGCCGTGGCTTACTGGCAAAGATTTGGCATGTCTGACTCTGGCAGCTCCATGGCGTCTCTCTGACTCTGCCTTTTGCTTCCCAGCATTCCGTTTAGTTTTCCCCGTCTATCTAAGTTCTGCCCTATTAACAGGCCAAGGCAGTTTCTTTATTCATTAATGGTAATCACAGCACACAGAGGGGACTCCCACATCATGTGGGTATTGTAAAAGGTATTGTTTCCCTAATTTCTTTTTCAGCTCATTTGTCCTTTGTATATAGGAGGTCACTGAATTTACTTAGTTTACTTTGTATCTAGTCTCTTCCCTGAAAGTATTTATCAGCTGTAGGAGTTCCCTGGTGGAATTTTTAGGGTCACTTATGTATATTATCAAATCGTCTGCAAATAGTGAAAGTTTGACTTCTTCTTTTCCAATTTGAATCCCCCTGGTCTCCTTCAGTTATCTTATTGCTCTAGCTCACACTTCAAGTACTATATTGAGTAGGTATGGAGAGAGTGGACATCATTGTCTTGTCCATGATTTTAGTGTAATTGCTGTAGATTTCTCTCCATTTAATTTGATGTTGGCTATTGACTTGCTGTTATTTTGACTTTATTACGTTTAGGTATGTCCCTTGAATCCCTGATATTTCCAAGACTTTTATCATGAAGGGGTTAGAGTTTGTTAAAAGCTTTTTCAGCACCCAATGAGATGATCATGTCATTTTGAGGTTTTAGTTTGTTTATATGATGTGGTGAATTACATTGACAGATTTTCATATGTTGAACCATCCCTGCATCTTTGGGATGAAGCCAACTTAATCATGGTGAATGATCTTTTAGATGTATTTTTGGCTTCCGTTTTGGAATATTGTATTGAGTATTTTTGCATCTATGTTTATGTGGGAAATCGTTTTGTAATTCTCTTTCTTTCTTGAGTCTTTGTATGGTTTGGGTATCAGGGTGACTATGGCCTCATAAAATGAATTTGGCAATGTTTCTTCTATTTCTATTTTTGTGGAATAATTTGAGTATTTTTTTTAAAAGCTGGGTAATGGTGGCACATGCCATGGCTTTAATCCCAGAATAAGCAGGTGGAACTCTGTGAGTTTGAGGTCTGGTTGGTCTACAGATCAGGTTCCAGGACAGCTAGGACTACACAGAGAAACCCTGTCTTGAAAAAGAAAGAAAGAAAAAGAAGGAAATTCTTTGTGGTTATTTATCTCTACTTGTCAATACTCTGTCCTCTGGATTCTATCCTGCTGATTTTACCCTTTTCCCACTCATCCATTTATTCCCCCCCCCCAGTTGACGGAAGAGGACTATATTGGGTCCCTGACTTTGGGGCCAAGCAGGATTTCAGCTTTATTTGCCCTTCTTTTGGGGGCACAGGTTGTTGGTGTGGCTATACTTCTTGAGGCAGTTGATCACACATTCAAATGCATGATAGGTAACCATATAGAGGACAATAGGTAAGGGAAGACTAGTACTTGTGGCAGATAGTGGCAGTTGTACTTCTGGGTGAGCTCACCAAGGGCTACTTCAATGATGTCACCATGTGCAGGGTGTACACTTTCTGGATGTTGTAGTCAGGCAGGGTGTGGCCATCCTCCAACTACTTGTTGGTGACATCAGCCACTGCTGGTCAGGTGGGATGCCTTCCTTGTCTTCAATTTTGGCCTTGACATTTTCCATTGTGTCACCAGGTTCAGTCTTGAGGGTGATGGTCTTGCCCATCAGGATCTTCATGAAGATATGCATGTCTGCTGATTGGCCACCTTGTTAAAAGACAAAGAACTATTTGTTCTTTTATTCTCACATTGAATTCATGGACCTCCTTTATGCCAAACACATGGCACTCTGAGATTAACAGATACAGTCCTGTGTCCCTCAAACTTATAGCTCAGTGAGAGAGACCAAGAACACCAGACATTTCTTTCTCTCTCTCTCTCTCTCTCTCTCTCTCTCTCTCTCTCTCTCCCTCTCTCTCTCTCTCTCTCTCTCTTCCTTCCTTTCTTCCTTCCTTTCTTCCTCATCCCTCTTTCTTATTTATTTATTTTTGTTTATTTTTTTCAAGATGGGGTTCTTTATGTCGCCTTGGCTGTCCTAAAACTAGTTATGTAGACAAGGCTGTCTTCAAATTCACAGAGATCCGCTGGCCTCTGCCTCCCTAATGCTGGGATTAAAGATGTGTGCCACCACCATCCAGCCAATACCATACATTTAAATGCATGATAGAGTACCATATTGAGGGCAGTAGGAAAGAGAAGACCAGCTCAAAGAACCAGGGTTATTAAGAGAAGTACCACTTTAGACAGTGGTCCCAGGCTAACTTTTGAAAAAGTAAGTTTGTCAGACTTGCAATGTGAGAAAAACATTCCACATAGGGAGCAACACTTTGACAACTTAGGGGAAGAAAGGGTTTATTTGTCTTATAGGTAACAGTCCATCATCATGGGAAGCCAAGACTAGAACTCAAGGCAAGCATCTGGGACAGGAAATGAAGCAAAGACTACAGAGGAATGATTGTTACTGGCTTGCTTCCTCTGCCTTACTTAGTTACTTCTCATAGCTGCCTAGGGATGGTCTGCTTACAGCGGGAGGGGCCTCCTACATCAATTAGTCCATGGGTGAAAGGAGTTCCCCGACTGAAGCCAACTATGATGAAAAGTGTAAGAAGATGTGTTGGGAACTGCTGATAGAGGATGTGTTGGGAACTGCTGATAGAGGATGTGTTGGGAACTGCTGATAGAGGATGTGTTGGGAACTGCTGATAGAGGATGTGTTGGGAACTGCTGATAGAGGAGGCATTCTCTTATCCAACATAGTTGGTATCAGAGAACTCAAGAAATTAGTTAAATATGTAATCATGATAGGTAGGTAGCTAGCTAGGATGTGAGATTTTGGTTTATCAAGACAGGGTTTCTGTGTGCAGCTTTGGAGCCCATCCTGGAACTAGCCCTTGTAGACCAGGCTGGCCTCAGATTCACAGAGATCGCCTGCCTCTGCCTCCCGAGTGCTGGGATTAAAGGCGTGCGCCACCACTGCCTGGCCAGGACTTGAGATTTTTCTTTTAGCTAAAATGTTTGCTAACATTTTATTCTAAGAACAAGAGCTTTTATTAGCTCACCTTTACCTTATATTGTTTTCTTAAAAACAGAAACCCCTTTTTCACACACACTCCAGTAGTCACTTTATTAGATTAGATTATATAATTAAAACTGGGACATGACTCACACAAAAAGGTTTTCAAGCTAACTCATTTAACTTGTATTTAATCAGGCATACAATTTATTTTGGAGCAAAAATGTTGGTATATTCTAAATAATAGCTTGAGATTTATACACTTCTGTTGAATTTTGATCATTAGACAGTACCATTGTAGTGGTTTGATTTGCAAATCTCTCTCATGCTCATGTATTGAGGATTTGGGATCCCAAGGCTTTAATCTCTTGTTGGATTCATAGTGTGATGACATTGTTGGGTGGTAAAAAGTAGGAGATGAGGCCTAATTGGAGGAAGTACTTCAGTGGGGATGTGTCCTTGAGAGTCATATCTTGCTTTGGCTCTTCCCATTTTCCCTTTTCTCTGCTTCCTGGCCACAATGATGTAAACTGCTAAGTTTATCCTCCTCCATGATTGGCAAAAACTCTGAGGCTGTGAATTAAAACAAATACCTCCCTCCTTAGTTGTGTGTTCCAGGTAATTCATCATAGCAACGAAATTTCTGATTAATACAGTCAATATATCTATGATAGAAAGGAGAAAATCCACTAGAGGACCTTCCAACCTACTGAGATAGAGTCCAAAGACTACTTGGAAGAGGAAATAGGCACGAGAACTTGGAGAGGTCAGATCATACAAAAGAAATTATTCAGTAATATTTAAATCATGGAGAATATTTTGTTGTAGGAAATTGATAAAGTCAGATTTTAATTCAACACAGAGAATTGGGAGGCCAAGAATAGAGAAAGGAAGATCAGTTAAGAGGCAACTTGTGTAACACAAGTGAAAAACAATAATAGCCCACACTAGAATGGCAGCAATGGAGAATGAAGAGTAGATGCATTTGGGCTACTTATGAGTCTGTTTGGGAAAAATGTATAGGTAGTGCAAATTTGTCATAGAAGAGAGGATATGGGATATGTCTGTAAACAGAGACTGTTCATTTGTTTCCTGGCTTCCCAGACCCAAATAATAACACAAAAACTGTATCAATTACAACACTGCTTTGGGCAATAACTTAGCCATATTTTTAGCTAACTCTTACATCTAAAATTAACCCATAATTCTTGTCTGTGTTAACCACGTGGGTGGGTACCTTTTATCAGTGAGGCATTCTCATCTTTCTTCCTTTGCATCTGGGTGATGACTACAGACTGAGTCTTTCATCTTCCCAGAATTCTCCTGTTCTGGTCGCCCCACTTATACTTCCTGCCTGGCTATTGGCCAATCAGCATTTCATTAAACCAGTACAAGTAACAAATCTTTACAAGGTACAAGACCATTGTCCTACAGTATATGTCTTTTCTGTTATAACAGGAATCTTTATCATGCATCCATGTTCAGTATTTGGTCTGGAATACATTTCCTATTTATTTTCACATGGAATTGTTGTTCCCACCTCTCTTATTTAGGACCAATCATTTTCAGTGTTGACTGAAACATATTAAGACCAGACATTTGTAGTTAACACCATGGTTCAAAGGACATTCTCTTCCCACTTTGGACAAGCACATTTACGCTGATCTTTTTTGTCCATGTTTGATCCACAGTTTGTCAATATGCTTCTTTGTTGTATTCGGCTTTCCCATATGCCCTTAGATTCCTCTGCTGCTAAAGTAATTTTAAAATCTAGTGAAGTACAAGATATGGATTTTTTGTGAAGTTTGGTTCTTAAATTGCCTCTAAATATAACTTCAGGTACCAAGTAGACTCTTCCAATCTTCATTTGAGTTCACAGTCCTTAACCTGCTTTCTGTTCAACTTTCCGTCTGGCTCTAATTCACACAGAATATTGTATGCTTGACATTCTCCCTACAGTTCTGTCCTTTCTCTGTACTAGGATTCTGAATCAGCTCTGGGTATATTAGTCAAGGACACATTTTATGGTGGCCATACACCATGAAACTAGTGACTTCACTTGCCTGAATGAGCCCAAGAAGATGAAAACTTAGGTTTTAACTATTACCGCAGGAAGACGTGTTATTATAGGGTTAATGACACTACTAATCATTCACTCTCCATTTTCGAATCTTAGCAAAATTAAGAAGGACATACATGAAAAGGATAGTTCAACATCCAAAATATCCCCCAAGAAAATGTTCTTTTAAAATATATAATTGTTGGCAGACATAGCTGGATTAAGACTTCTTGCAACCTGTTTTAACCTTCCCAAGATCAGATGAGAATCTCTGGTCTGTGTGGGTATCTAAAGGAAATGTGGCATCTGAACTGTCAGATAGCTATGGGGATTTGTAATCTGCTCCACATTATTTAGACAAGCACAACAGATGGGCCTTTATGCTTCCCCACCCTCTAGAGATCATTTAAAGGGGGATAAAACAGAGGACCCAAACTGTTCCAATATTGTTTTCTCTAGAGATACTCTGAGATGTAGGTACTGTGTATTTTCTTTCAAACATGAGTATTTAGAGAGTCCTACATCTATCCAAACCAATCTCTCTAAATTCTGTTGTTAACCTAGTATCTATGCTGTACCAGGCCTGGCCTCACACAAAATTATGAGGTAACTTTTTACATGACCCCCAAGGAGCCCAGTGCTAAGATCATGTGAGAAAATTTTGGTCTCAACTTTTCTACCAGAATCCCAGTGATCCCAGAATAGGCCTTCTTGATGCAAACATACTATGTAGGGACTTGGAGCCATGAGGTGTCTTTCTAGGATGAAGCTCTGGCACATTAAAGAATGCCTGTAGAAGTAGATAAGAATGACAGTATCTAGCAGGAGAAATCCGCTGGGTTAGCATCTATACCCATAGTGCCTGTTTTAAGGTCTCAGTTCTCTACCATATCTGCTCTATCTCTGAAGACAGAAAGGGTCTTAAAGTAATTGCCTTCCCTGGAAGGTCAAGATGTGTTCTTTCCTGCCCCAGTCCCTGCCCTTGAGTCACATATAATGATACCAGCTTAGCTGATCTATGACAGTGCATCTTTTTCTTCCTAAGACTACAGCAGCCTGCAAGATGCCATCCAGAACAGTCTTCAGGCACTATTCAAGATCCTAGCCATCCAAAAGTCAGGAGAGTTGAATAAAATAGCTTTAGAGTGGGTGACCATCATGTATGGCCTAGGTGAGTATAGCGTTCTAGTTGGGTAGATGGATGGAACCTAATGTAGACTGTCCCAGAGGTATGAGGGTAGCAGGGGGACATTGGATAGAAGATGTGAAGGACAAAGGAAGGACTTCCCAGGCTCCGTCTTGGCTTGATGTGACCAGGTCTTTATTTCTAGTGAGTGTTTTACTTCCTCTAATCGGGTCCCGGAGTTCTGCTGGGCTAGCGGGTCACAGGAGAGGACAGGTGTGTGCTAGACCCCCTTGAAGGTGTTAGACCCGTTTCCCTCACATATTTGCTGACGGTCCGCACAGGTGCCCTGCTGGAGCTATGGGTGGCTTTCCAGCAGAAGTGGATTTTTCTAAATAAAGTTCTACATGAGATGAAGATCCAGTTTCCTGGTGCTGAGCTGGTAGGGAAGGGGGTTAAAGAAGGTGGGCAGGTGCTCCTGAGTGGAAGAGGGGAGCCGTCACGTTCCCCTCACGACCACCTTTCTCACCACAGAATGCCCGTTTCAAGGTCATGGATGATCAGTATCGGACCCTAATGCGAATCTCTGTAGCTGACCCAATGGTTCTGTCACTAATAGTGCCCAATGCCAAGAGGAGCCCTTACTTTCAAGGTCAGCACCTACAGCAACTACTAAAAGCCGGCTCTGTGGAGCTGGAGGCCATCATCATGGCTCTGGAGGACGTCCTCTATGGGGTATGTGCCCGCTTCCCCCGCCTTTTCTTCCTCAGTGACAGTGAACTGGTGGCCCTGCTTGCTGCCCCTCTAGAGACCTGTGAGGCTCAACCATGGGCACAGCGCTGCTTTCCTCACATTAAAGCTGTGGACTTCAGGTCCAACTCAATTAACGAGAAAAGCAAGAGTGACCAGGAGCCAAACTCAAGTACACAGACTCCAGTGGAGACAATTGCTGTGCTAGGGGCATGTGGAGAGAAAGTGAAGCTTCAGGGTCCCCTCCCTCTACATCCGGATCTTCCTAAGTGGCTAGCCTCTTTGGAGAAGTGTCTGCGTTTTGTAATCGTGAACTTGCTGCAGAGCTGTGTGGCCACCCGCCTTGCTCAAGGCCCATCCCTAGTTAAGGCACTGAAGGCACTGCCTCAGCAGAGAAAGGTGCCCATGCAACTCGATGTCCAGCACTGGCTAGATGCAGTGGAGGCTTTTCCATGGCAGTGCATACTGGTGGCAGAGGAGGTAGTGTGGCGGGCTGAGATGGAGGAGCTTCTGTCTGAGTGGGGGACCATGCGGATGATTCCCATACATGTACACAAGCTGGAAGTGCTGGTGCAATTTATACGATCTCAGAGGAGCTCCCAGGGTGAGCACCCTCCGCCTTCTGCTCGCCAGACTAGCCTATTCAGTACCCTGCTGGTCATGGCAGTGACTCATCGGGATATAGCACAACTCCTGGGAAAGCACCGGGTCAGCGATCTGACAGACTTCCACTGGGTCCGCCAACTTAAGTATCACTTGGGTTCATCTCACTCAAACCCCCAAAGGCCCGTGCAGTGTCTTAAGACTATTGCATCTGCTGAGCCCTCTCTGTCACCAGCTGCATGCTGGATAGATGTGCTCGGCCGGTCCTTCATATACAATTATGAGTATCTGGGACCCAAACTGGGGCCTCTACCCAGCCTGATGCATGAGCGGCAAGTGTTGATTCTCTTATTGGCCCTGGAGGAGGTGGCCTGTGGGACCCTACTGGGCCGAGATGGTTTGGGCAAGACAGAAACAGTGAATAGCCTGGCATGGGCCCTGGGCCGCCAACTGGTAATGATGCCCTGCTTGCCCCAGATAGAGTTCCGATGTCTGAGCAATTACTTGAATGGTGCCCTTCAGGGTGGGGCCTGGCTGCTGTTGGAGAACGTTCACCAACTGCCTCCTAGCTTGCTCTCTGCCCTGGGCCAGCGACTGGATGAACTTCACCATCTTTATGCCCCATTGTACCAGAAAGCTTCCCAAAACATCAGTACCATAAACCCTACTAAGCCGCTATTCATTGGCGCTGGTTTCTTTGAAAAGCACCATGTGTTCATGCGCCTTGGCTATGGCTGTTTCCTGACATTTCGTGCCCTGAGCCCTGATGTGCCTGCCAATCTGCACCTGGTACTGCGTCCTGTGGCCTTGGCACTGCCTGACCTGCAGCGAGTGGCGGAACTTCACCTGCTGGGAGCAGGGGTGCGGGATGCGTCCCGAATGGCTACTCGGCTATCCAAATTATTCTCCTTAGAGCGTGAGCTAGTGTCTGGGACCTTGCCCTGCCGCTTGTCACTGCTCAAGCAGGTACTGGAAGAAACAATACAGACGCTAAATGCACCTGTGGAGGAAAACAATTCCCAGCAGCCAAACAACCTAGCTGCGCCTGAGGAGGCTGCCCTGCTGCAAGCCCTGTTGCACTCACCGCTGTTCAGCATCCTTGATGGGCTCCGCCTGCAAAAGCTCCGAGAGCTGCTCTGTGGGATTTTCCCCAACGCTAGTCACGTGCTGGCGGAACCTGTGACCCATAGACTGATGAGGTCAGTAGTGGTGGAAGAACTCCAGCAGTTAGGTCTGCTTCCCACCCCTAACGTATTGATATCTCTGGAGCAGCTCAGTCAGGCCCTGCGCCGGGCCTCTGGTGTTCTGCTCTTGGGCCCTGCAGGCAGTGGCAAGAGTACTTGTTGGAAGAGCTTATTTAAGATTCAGAATCGGCTGGCAGCCATGGAACAAAGCTCAACCCAGGGTTTGCAGTCTGTGGAAATTGCCCACCTATATCCTAGTGCGCTCAGCTCCCAAGAATTCCTAGGGTGGTCAGAGGGCCCGTCCTGGCACTATGGCATCTTCCCCAAGCTTCTTCATGTTGCCCCTCATTGTAAGAATGTGGACTCAGAGGAATTCACAGGAATCCAGCAATGGATAGTATGTGATGGGGTCCCTAATTCTACATGGATAGACTCTATCACTTGCCTCCTAAGTGACCCTCCCCAGCTGAGTCTCCCTAATGGTCAACAGATAGCACGACCCCTGAGTACCTTTTTCTTGATGGAGGTGGCAGAGGCAGCGGGCATGTCTCCTACAGTGGTAGGCCGGTGCGCTCTAGTCTGGTGTTGTGGGGAGCAGACGTGGCAGTGCATGCTTAATGTCTTGATGGCATCCCTGCCTCATGAATACCATCTGCAGCAAGAGACAATCATTGAGCTCAACCGCTTAGCTGAAGTACTGGTGCCCGCAGTGCTCAGATTCCTTACCCGCATAGGTGCCAGTTCTCTGCTACAGGTACATGGGCATCAGACTGTTTGCCCAGGTGTGGCGGAAGTTGCCACCCTGGCCCGCATCTTGCGTGCTCTACTTGACCCCCATCTACGCTTATATGAAGAGGAGAAGCCACGTGTTCAAGGTAGGGAGGTAGAAAGGTTGGCTTTTGAGAGAGCTGGGATCCTAAGGAGAACTGGGTTACATCTGAGCCAGAAGCATGGGTTCCTCGGTGAAGCTGGTTCAGGGAACCAAAAGTGGAGAGAAGTAATGCAGCCAACCTCTGTTTTCCCCTCCATCTTCCTTTTCTGTGGATTCCTATTCTGATCATGGTGACCATTGCAGAGGACTTTAGTGGCAGCGATCTTGCAACACAAAGCTTCAGATCTTCAAAAAGCAGGGTCCAGCCTGACAGTGACGGCATGACCAGAAAGCAGAGGAGACATTTGTTGGCTGTCAGCAGCTTTCTCTTTGCCACAATTTGGGGATTTGGAGCACACCTTCCCTCCAGGTACCACAAGAATGGGAGGTATAGTGTACGAAAGAGCTGATGTAGACTGGTCTGTGGTAATTAAAGTTCATGGGACATTACAGTGGGATGTGGCGGAGGATAGGACAGTCACAGATGGAACTTTTATGACTATTGACTCTTACCAATGTGTCCTCTGAGCAGACACTGGCCTCTCTTTGATAACTTCATGAGGGATTTTATTAGTTCCCTATCCAACTACCCTGAGCCACCTCCTCCAGCCTTGGTGTTTGATCTACATGTAAACCTTGAAGATGGAACACTGGTCCCCTTTGCTGGCCAGTATCTGAGCAGCTGTGTCAAAGGAAACCTGGGTACTTTCCAGCCCTCTTCCCAGGTATGGAGACAGTGGAGAAATAGTTTGGGTTGAGGCTTAAGGAGCTATGCTAGAGGGTGGCCCACATTTGAGGTCCTCCTGAGGCCCAGCAGTTCCCCCATACTCTGGTGTTTTCACAATTACAAGAATACATGATTTGTTCTTTAAGAACAGCTTTAAGAGCCAGGCGGCAGTGGCGCACGCCTTTAATCCCAGCACTCGGGAGGCAGAGGCAGGCGGATCTCTGTGAGTTCGAGGCCAGCCTGGTCTACAAGAGCTAGTTTCAGGACAGGCTCCAAAGCTACAGAGAAGCTCTGTCTTGAAAAACAAACAAACAAACAAGAACAGCTTTAAGACAATTTCCCTAAAACTAATTTTGGCTTGACTGTTGTGCAATTTGGAGCTGCCATAGTAAGCCCTGATCCTATCCTGCAGACTGAACGGCTTTTGTATGCGGTGAACCTGCTTCTATCAGATGGACAGCCAGTGCTGCTTGCTGGAGACATAGCCACAGGGAAGTCAGCTTTTGTGGAGGTGCTAGTGGAGCCAAATCACCCTTCCATACACAGCCCCATTCACCCTGCTTTAAGTTCTGCTCACCTTCGTCACCTGCTGAGCAGAGGGGTCCACGGTCAAACACAAGCCGGCTCATTCCTGGGGTATTACCAGGATTCCAAAGGCTCACTCCTTTTCCTGATGGAAGATCTGCACCTGGCTGGTTCTGGTGAGGAGCTGGGAGGAGGAGATGAGGGGAAAGCTACTGCCAACCCCATCTACCACTGTCAACTATGCCCTTTGAATTCAGGTAGAAGGAAAAGTGGAGAGAAATAAGAAACTGTATTACAATATTGTTGTTTTCTTGTATTTGTCTGAGGCAAAATCAAACACATGCCCCTAAATAAAATACATGGATAAACATTATCTAGAGAAGCCAAAGCCTGGAACTAACCTAATGCCCCTTCACGTGTTGATGGATCTACAAATTGTGGCATTTTCGTAATGGAATACTATGTGTTGTATAATAATATATCAAATTACTGTTTTATAAAAATATATGACTGTCAGGGGCTGGAGAGATGGCTCAGTGGTTAAGAGCACTGACTGCTCTTCCAGAGGTCCTGAGTTCAATTCCCAGCAACCACATGGTGGCTCACAACCATCTGTAATGAGATCTGGTGCCCTCTTCTGGCCTGCAGGCATATACATAATAAATAAATATTTTTTTAAAAAAATATATGACTGTCAAAAGCAGGCAAAGTGAAAGAAAACAGTATGATCAAGAAGCTACTATATAATTCCATTTATACAAACTTCTATAAGGGGCATAGTTGACAGTGGTAGAACTCAGTTTAGAGAGCAATGTCTGCATGGTGGTAGATGAGGGTGTGACTGTAGAGCAATGTCTGCATCATGGTGGTAGACGGGGGGGGGTGACTGTAGAGCAATGTCTGCATGGTGGTAGATGGGGGGGTGACTGTAGAGCAATGTCTGCATGGTGGTAGATGGGGAGTGACTATAGAGCAATGTCTGCATGGTGGGAGACGGGATGGTGACTGTAGAACAATGTCTGCATGTCGTAGACGGGGGCAGGATGACTGGAGGAGCACGAAGGAGCTTTCAGGGCTGATGAAATCTCAATAGCATTGAAATGGTGGTTTACAGAGGTGTCCGCATTGTTGGAACTCCACCATATGTTTAAATATATATTTGGCTGTAAATCACATTTTTCTCTTTAATGTTTTTATATTAGGGTATAAAATAATGGGTTTTGTTATGGTATTTTATACATATGTGTCTTTATACTTTGTTCTCAACTCCCTTCCCATTTCCATCCTCATTTTCCTTGTCTCTCTCTTGTAAATCACATATTAAAGTCATATAAAATTTTATTTGTGGGGTGTGTGTGTACATGTGTGTATGTGTACAGGTGCACCTTATGCCACAGCATGTATATAGAGGTCAAGGAACAACTTTTAGGAACTGGGTCTCTCTTTCCTTCCTAAGGCAGCAGGATCTCTCTTGCTCCAATGCTGTGTTATGTACTCCAGGCTAGCTGGCCCACAGCTTCCCTGAAATTTTCCTGTTCCTACTTCCCATCTCTCAGTAGGTGTGCTGGGATACACTTGGATGTTTGATATAGGGATTGAATTCTAGTTGCTAGGCTTGCTTGGCTAGCAGTCATACTCACTGAGTCATCTCCCTGGCCTTTTTTTTTTTTTTGGCAAGTTCTCCTGTAGTCCAGGTTGACCCTGAAGCCACAATGTATCCAAAGGTGGCCTTGAACTCTTGATCCACCTGTCTCCATCTGCCAAGTGCTGGGACGATAGGTATATACCACCATGACTGGATCAAATCATAGGTGTGATATAACTGTACATTCTGTAATGGAGATGATTTATACTTTCTAATTGGGATCTGACTCCGTTTCCAACGTCTCAGTTTAAAAATCTTATTACAGTATTCATTTCCTTTAGGCAATGAATAAGTAGGATCTAAGGGAGGAGAGAGAAGACATATTTCATTTAGGAATGTGTGGAGAGAGAGCAACTTGCTCAGAGGTTACCAAATCATGAGGCACACAGAACACTCTGTGTGCTGGAGAGAGAGGAGGCAGGGGAGGAGGTACACTGGGGACTTCCGTGTGGACTTGCAAATGCCTCTCAGTGCTCGTCTCAATGTTTCACAGACCCAGACAAGAGCTGCCAGCCAGTGCTGGAGACTCTGCGCCAGGCAATGGAAGGCACCATCTATGCTCGAAACACCTTGGAATTACAGACGCTGCAGCCTTCAGTCAACTTCCTTGCCACTGCTACAGTGCCAGGCTACTCTGAGCGCCCACTCTGTCCACGTCTCTTCCGACTCTTCACAGTGCTGGCCCTGGACAACATGAGCCAGGACAGCCTTTTGAGAAGGCATGTACCTAGTATCCAAGCCTGGCTCGAGCGCTTCCCCTCTGTGGAGCAGGAGCACACTCTGGCAAGAGGCCTCGTCAGAGCTTCCGTGGAGGCTTGGGAGGCTGTGTGCAACTGCTTCATGCCTTCCCCTCTCCGCCCACACTACCGCTTTTCCCTGCATTCTGTGAGCCACATTCTGGAAAGCCTGCAGCTGCTGCCTACCAGAATGGGCTCACGAGGTTTTGTAGATTCTTTCCATCACCAGGAGCATCTGCGCCGGGTGTCCGGCTTACGTGGAACTCGCCTGACTACCATGATGTCCATGCGCATCGTGGTGCGTCTTTGGTTACATGAGGCACAAAGGACATTTTGTGATCGGCTGGACAGTGATAGAGAACGTTCCCATTGTGCTAAGCTGCTTCTAGAAGTAGCTCAGAGTGTCTTCTGTTGTGGGTCAGAGTCTCAGCCCTTGGTCAAGGACTTTGAGGAGGAAGTGGAGGAGGAGAAAGTTCCTGAAGTAGAATCGGAAGGAGAAATAGCCCAGTGGGAGGACCTAAGCAGCAGTGGTAGTGAATCAGAGGAAGAAGAGGACCCATATGGCCTTCAGGCCACCACAGGCTCATTCCTCAGCGATAGAGGTCGAGCACCATTACCTCTACGACTGGTAAACAAGAACACAGGAAGTGTAAGTCAGATGGCTGGGCAGGAGGAAGAGATAAGGGCTTCTATTGGTAAGCTCCAGTCAGAGACATCCAAGAGTGAGTGGCAGACAGCAACCCAGATGGACTTTAGTTTACCCTTGTTGCTGCCTGTGCTGTTGTTCTATCCCCAGGAGAAGCCCTCAGACCTAGTGTTTAGTCTGGAACTTACACTGGGATCAAACCCTGAGAGCCCCAACTTGTACTTGGAGCGGCAGTGGGAAACTCTGGAAAAGCAGTTGGCTGCCTCAGCTGTCCGGCTGAAGCTGAACCCTCACCTCACTCTGGGCCACATGATGACCCAGCATGTGGCCCGCCTGGTCCGAGTTCTGGCTAGACCCCGGCAGCATGGCCTGCTGCTCTCAGTGACTCGGGGTACTGGGCGCCATACAGCCGTCAGCCTGGCTTCTAGCATCTCTCAGGCTCACCTCTTTCACTTGCCATCGGAGTCAGAGGAAGCTGTTTTCCAGTGTCTCCGAGATGCCAGTTGGTGTGCTGGAGTATTAAACCAGCCAGTGGCTCTTCTGGTACCTGAGACTGTGAATGTTGCTATTTTTCACCGGCTGGTGGCTCTGGCAACCTCAGGTAGCTTTCCTGACCAGTACACAGAGGCAGATCTGGATAACATTGAAGAACATCTCCCCAAGGAGAACCTTGTGGTCAAACTCATCATTAAGAAGGACACAATATTGCATAGGTAAGGCCCAGAATCCATCTATGCCAGCTCTGCTTTTACTCTTTCCTGGCTAAAAGGACAAGAGAAAATCTATAGGCTGTCATGAGAACTCTGAAGATGTGGGCTAAAGGGTTGGGTGGCTATGTAAATAGGTCTAAAGAAAGATGACAGCTGAGTCCCTGACTTACAGGTTCTACCAGCAAGTATGTAGCAACTTGCACATGTTCTTCTTGATGGGAGATGATCAAGCCCAAAAGCAGCTGCCCTCCACTCTTTTCCTGAGGCTCCTTCAACTGACCACTGCCAGTGTTGACCACTATGAACCCTGGGACCAAGCTTCCCTGGTCAGGATTGCCCAATACCATCTAGAGGATGCTCAGAGTCTACCTCTTGATGATGGTGAGCCACTCTCCATTTGCTCCTGCCACTCACCCCAACCAGCTAGTGAGAGTTACTGCCCAGGGCGGTCTCTCCCATCCTCTCGCTCTTCTCCTCCCTCTCCTTGCTTTCTGACTGATATTTTCTACTTTCCTTCCTTTCTCATTCCCCTTCAATCGTACAAGGCCAGACTAAAACTATATCCATTTCAGGCTCTTTAAAGTGCCCAGATATCAAGGCCTTCATTCCTAATGTGGCCAAAATCATGGCTTTCATCCACCTTTCATCTGCCTGTTATCATCAGCACGTTTGCCCTGCATTGCCACTTGTCACACCCAAGACATTCCTGGACTTCTTGGACATGTTCCTGCTGCAGCAGCAGCAGATGGTCCTGAAGATGAGAACAAGGGCCCGGCGGTAAGCACCCCCAACCCTGCGATCTACTGCTTTCCGCCCTCTGGCGTCCCCTCACTGGCACATTGTGTTTCCAGTATCCACTCTGCCCTAAAGACTCTGAGGCTTCTGGTTGAGAGGCACAGCACCCAAACTAACCTGCTAACTGACCTGGAAAAGCGGCTCAAAGGCTCCTACAAGGTAAAGAGGGAGAAGACTGTGAGATTTACACAACTGTGTCAAACAAGAGAACAAAAAGGGACTGGGGCAGAATCAACATAAGTGAATCTTGGTTCTTGTTTCTCTTAGAGTCTTCTTTTCCCTGGAGGGTCACTCTGATCTCTGCTGTCTCTTCCATTAGAGCCCAGGGCCCAAAGTTTCCCATGATACAGCTTAGACAAGATGGACTTTTCTGACACAGAAATCTCAAGTGTCTGCTCCTGGATGCCTTTATTGCCTTGATTTGATACAGTTTGGTATGCCCCTGAGCTCTTGGGATTCCTTATCCTCTTCAGTCATCTGCTTTTACCTCCATATCACTTTGTTTGAACTCCCCCCCCCCAAAACCACACCAAATGTTCACTGTGGTGAACAATGAGAAAATGTGGACGAGAAATGGAAATAGGGGGAACATAAACTGCAGCAAAGAAGCAGAAACATATTTAAATATCAGACTTTGGTGTCCTAAATTCCTTTAGTTGGCTTCTGCTTTTGGGTATTTCTCAGAGCCATCTCCTTTCTTCCCTCCACTTCTTCCCACACATGCTCCACTTGCTCATCAATCTCCTCTTTCCACGTGAATGTTAACCCAAATGCAGTTCCTTTCTGGTCCAAACCCTAATCTTTTTGCTTTGCTATACAGAGTCAATCATTTCTGAATAAATAAACCTCTCCTACTGTGCAAAAACTAGTATGTGAAGGGGTGGGAGTTGTTACTCCTTTCTGAGCCAAATGCTGCACTTGAGGTGTTTTTACAAACCAGGGAGAAGTTTTGTTTTTATTACAATGGCTTTGCAACAACACTTTGCTTAGTTTCTACCACGGAAGTCTTTGGAAAAGGTTGAGGACTAGCTGCTAAGTAGTGAGCTGGTGTCCCATTCTCAATTAGGCTCAACTTCCTAGAAAGCTTTCAGCCCTTGCAACTTCTCGCACCTCGACGGCCTCTTCACGTCAGTGTGAGCAGAGTAGTTCCCTGTGTTACATAAATTCCATAGTGTGCTGTGTAAATTGTGGCCACGGAGTTCTCAAGGTGCTGGTGCCCTCTTCCTATCCTGGTCATCCTATGCTGACCAGGTTCGACTTCAAGACTCAGATGAGTTTCAAAATGGGGAATGAAGGCTGGTAGAAAGTTCAAAATAAACAGGGTCTCTTTTCTTGCATTTCCTAAATTCTATTGTCTTGCCTTGGGTCCTACATTTTCTCAAGATAAATAATACCGCAAATTATTGATCTTATTGAGAAGTCCTGTTATTTCTTGTTTCCTTATATCATAATATAGGAAGCTCCAAATATAGCTAAGAGATATTCTTAGTCTCAGGGGTTATTTGGTTAGATCCCTTGGTCATTCACTAAATGGTCTTAATAATGCATCCTTTTAGTATTTCCCACTCCAACAAATGACACTATCATTCCCTTAATCATCTAAGCCAAATACCCAGAAACAGTCTGGTCTCCTCCAATTTTCCCCTTTCTCATACTCAATTAGTTCATTTATTCATTGGTATCACCAACAAAATTAATTGAACTCTATAACTTTCGCCCAGGCCCTCAAAGTTTATGTCTGTATTTGTGTTTATATCTACATGTAAATAGTTGAATAGACTGATGGGTAGATAAAAAGATGAATACATTCCTTGCACAGGAAGCAACTGTCCCTTTCTGATTTACTGATGAGAAAACAGAGATCCAAAGAGGCTAAGGGACATAGTTTAGACTTGTCTCGGCAATTTCAGTTATTTATATTATGAAAGAGAAAGTCCAGAGTGCTCTAAGATATACCAAGAAGAGTTTTCCAGAGAGGGGAGAAAGGGGAATGGAAGGAAGGGGAGGAAAAGGAAGAGGAGGCAGTCTCAGTATATAATACAACATGTGTAGAACGAGACGTGTAGGCAGTATTTCTGTCCTGCCTGATCCCATAGCCATTCAGTCCCAAACGAAACACACAGAGGCTTATATTAATTATAAACTGTTTGGCTTCTTAGCTCAGGCTTATTATTAACTAGCTCTTACAATTTAACCCATAATTCTTATCTATGTTTAGCCACATGGCTTGGTACCTTTTCTCAGTGAGGCATTCCCACCTTGCTTCCTCTGTGTCTAGCTGGTGACTGAGTCTCTGCCTTTCTTCTTCCCAGAATTCCCTTAGTTTGGTTGCCCTGCCTGTGCTTCCTGCCTGGCTACTGGCTAATCAGTGTTTTATTAAACCAATACGAGTGACAAATCTTTACAGTGTACGAAAGCATTCTCCCACAGCAGAGGTAGATGTTCAAAATTCCTTTAAAATGTAAACAACAATGCAGTTGTTCCCTAGGTAATATTTGGACATGTATAAAAGGAGGTGGAGGGGAAGAGCATCTGGGCTGAAGCATCAGTGTGAGTGAAGAGATATAGACTAGAGACCATTCACTACACTAGAAACTGAAGTCAGGAATGTCTGGGGAGTGTGGTGCTCAGGGAAATAAAAGGATGAGCCCGGGAAAAGGAACAGCCAAGAAGGCGAGTGTTCAGACACAAAGACAATGAAAATCACTTAAAGAAAATCAATTAGGATGCACTATGGCAAATGATTGGAGGAAGAGAATAAGAAAAGAAACCAAGGCACCAGCTGGAAAAGTGGTGCGCAGCTCAGGAGAAATTCTAAGTGTCAACAGACATTGGAAATGGGAAAGGAGATAAGAAACATTCAAGAGGTGTAATGATAAGATCTGTAAAACTGAGCTAGGTTTGAGGAGATAGAAGAGATGGAGCCAAGGTAGCAACGAGATTTCTTCTGTGAGCAATCTGAGTATATTCTGTCAGAATTCTTTGGGAAAAGGACACAGGAAAGGAGTCATGAACACGTTCATTTTAGAGATTTAGAGTTGGAGGGGTTGAGCATGAAAGGTTCAGTATATGGACGCATAGTGTAACGCTGGGAAGAAATGTGCTTCTAGAGAGATTTGAGTGTTTAGAATAATGATACGGTATAGTAACACACTACTACACATAGTACAATCAATCACAACCGTGATGTTAAGGATGTACAGAAGTGGAGAATGAGGGCCGGGTGGTGGTGGTGCAGCACTCAGGAGGCAGAGGCAGGCGGATCTCTGAGTTCAAGGCCAGCCTTGTCTATAGAGCAAGTTCCAGGACAGCCAGGGCTACACAGAGAAACCCTGTCATGAAAAACAAAAAACAAACAAAAAAGTGTAGGATGAGAATAAATGGGGACCTGAAAACATTTATGAAAGAAGTAGTTTAGGGATGGCAAAAGAAGAGAGAGACCCAGTGTCATAAAGGAGGAGAAAGCTTCTAGAGGGAGGGACAGTGTTCTCTGACAACTGTTGCTAAGGAGTCGGGAAGAGAAGAGATGTAGCAGAAAAGTTACACGAGCGTTGGAGTTACTTGTACGGCAGGCAGGCAGCAGGAAAAGCACCCCCCCACACACACACACATACACTTAAGGTTCTGCTAGCAGATGTATAAATCACAGACCCAGGGCAGAAGCTCTTATGGCCTACTGGGAGCCTGACCACGTCACTCTGTCCCATTCCTGCTATCTGTGAGGGTAGTCTCATAGAGCCCAGGGAATGGAGCTGTAAGGTCTGGACCTCTGTTCACAGGATGTTGGGATGTACCAAAGCCAGCTTGAGCAAAGCAAACTCCTGTACAAGCAGAAGATAGCAGAATGCCAACACCAGGAGAGCCTCATTGAAAATCTTGTCAGGCAGCAAGGTGCCCTCCAGGCTCAACAGGAGGCTTTCCTGGAACAGGTAGGTTCTTCCTGCTCTTCTGGGGAGAGAACAACCTAGGATAGTCAGGGGACAGAATGCGATGGCTTTTGGCAGGGAGGACAAGGTTATAGGGTGGCTTGGGAATGGACCCTCATGAGGAGCCTTATGAGAGATGAGTCCTCTTGGAAACATCCTAAAGAATGAGCAGAACATGGCAGGATCTCTGCAGCATGCATCTGTTTTCATTTAGATGGGCAAGGCATTTCTAGGTCCTTTGAGCCAGCTGCAGGTAGCTGACTTTGAGGAGATAAGAAGCTATCGAGCCCCTCCAGACTCTGTAGTCCAGGTGACGGATGCATTGTGTGACCTGTTCCACCATGAGACGGGCTGGGCCAGTGCCAAGCAGCTGTTATGTACTGAAGATTTTTATCAGGTAGGGAAAATGAGGTACCATAAAAGGAGAGGGGTCACATAAAGGAAGAATTGGGCAGGATTAGCCCATTGAGTCAAGGCCAATCTTGTCTTCCTCTTAACACATGCCCTCCCAGGAACTGGTATTCTTTCCCAAGGAGAAGCTGACTGACTCAGAGCTGATAAAGCTAAACCAAGCTCTGAGAGCTCCAGGTATGAGAGATGCAGCCTTGAGGTCAGTAAGCATCCCTGCAGCAAACCTGGCCATCTGGCTCTGGGCTGTTCTGCGCTACGGGCTGGCACAGCGCCGGGGATTGCCCACTGGCCTGCTGCTGCGGCAGGTGGAGGCAACACTGGCTCGGGAGCAAGCCCGTCTAGGCAAGTTCCAGTTTCAGGCCCATGATCTGCTGGAGCAAACTTTGTCTCTTACTAAGAAGCTAGAAGATGCCCAAGCCTCTCATAGTCTTGTCATGGAGACGCTCAATCAGGCACAATGTGGACAGTATCACAAATGGCCCATGAAGTCTGCACTGCTCACACCCATGCACATGTGGACCAAACAGCTCCAGGTAACAAGCCCTTCCCAAATGTCTCTCGCCCAGCTCATTGTACAGCCCACCATGTGCCTTCTTCCTCTGTCCTTCCACACCTCCCTCTCCATATTTCCCTCTACGCATTGCCTTGTTCCCCTGGGATAACCTTCTGTCTGCCCTCCCACATGCCTCCCTACCTTACTGACTATTCATGCTGTGGCTACCTCTCCACACCAGAAGTTGAAGGATAACTGCAAGACTGTGTTTGGAGATGCCCTCTTGTGTTCAGCCGCTATTGTCTACCTGGGTCCCTTCCCACCACAGCGGCGCCAAGAACTGTTGGAAAAGTGGCTGTCTCTGTGCCAGGGCTTTGAGGAAGCCCTGGAGCCGGACGATGTGGCACAGACACTGAAGCAGAAATCTGCTGGGGTGCAGCCAAAGAACCCTCTGCTGCCCACATGTACTCCCTTCAGGATTTTGACCTTACTGAGCTGTGGATCTGAACAGCAGGAGTGGGATCGAGACCTGAGGCCCCAAGCGAGGTCAGCCCGCTTGTTAGGCCTGCTGCTGCGAAGCCACATCCACTACAAAAGTTATCGTTGGCCTCTGCTGCTTGACCCCAGCAACCAGGCCCTTGCCTGGCTGAACCCACTACCTCAGAAACAGAACATGTCGTTGGCACCACCTAAAGAGAGCAGAGGTAGGCATGAATAATGGCATTGTGCTTCTGGGGTGTCTGAGTTTCCCAGCACTCTCAACTTCCTATGATCTGTCCTTTCATGGTAGAGATATTGAGTTTTTGTGGCTAACACATATTTTACCAGCCTGAATTATATTAATAAATTTGTTCTCATTTACTGTTTTTGTCTGATTGGTTTTAGCTTATGTTGCAATGGCCCTAAGTCTGCACAGCCGGCCGTGATTTCCCACTGCTCGGCTCTACTCAACACCATGGGAAATTTTGCTTGCAACTGAAACTTACAATTTTGGGTAATAAATATTACCCAGATTCATACAACATTCAGAAATTCTTGGAAAATAGTATCATTAGCTACTATAATAATAATGGACCTATAGTGATATATTTGTGTTTTAATAAATAAAGCTTGCCTGAAGATCAGAGTGCAAAGCAGTCATACTAGTCAGCCATTCAGGTCAGGCACTGATGGCACACACCTTTAATCCCAGCAACCACACTAGTTAGCCATAGAGGCTGGGCAGTGGTGCTGTATGCCTTTGGTACCTGCACTAGGGAGGCATATAAGACAGGAGGAGACAGGTCTCAAATTCAGTCTCAGTTTGAGGAGGCATGATAGTCCATTTTGGTATGAGGTAGAGGTAAGAGCCAGTGGATGGCCGTTTTGCTTTTCTGATCTTCAGCTTGAATCCCAGTCTCTGGGTTTTTATTATTCATGGTACATCTGGTGCCCAAGGTTTGAGGTACAAATTCACCAAAAAAGCCATTTGCCTGTTGCTTTGCAGCTACCTGCATAGGCCAGAGCTACACACAGTCCTACTGGCTAGTCTTTTCTTTCTTCTCACCTGGCAGGCTCTCCCTGAGCACCTTCTTGGGCTACTGCCAAACTACATAGCAGCCTTGAAATCCAGTCAGGCTTTCACTGTTTTATGCAGCAACCATAGCCTCACATCTTCATCATCATTGGTGGAAGATTTGGTGAGAAAATTGGGAATTCTTTAAAGGAGGAATTAATTAAAAGAGAGAGCTTTTTTTTCCACATTAAAAAATGGGAAACAGTTACAATAAAGGAAATTAAGTCTCTGTATGATTATGTAATGCATGATTTAAAAATGGAACAACTAAACTGGGATTGACGTACTATTAATTATCATTTTAATAATTCTTGGTTTATCTCTTTAAAAGTTGTTTGATTTGATTGTCAAGATACAGACCTTAGGCTGGGCAGTGGTGGCGCACGCCTTTAATCCCAGCACTCGGGAGGCAGAGGCAGGCGGATCTCTTGAGTTGGAGCCCAGCCTGGTCTACAAGAGCTAGTTCCAGGACAGGCTCCAAAGCTACAGAGAAACCCTGTCTTGACAAACCAAATAAATAAATAAATAAAAGTAAAAAAGAGGAAAAAAAGAAATATTCAAATCCAGACAGAGGATTTATGTTTTGTTTTGCTTTTTCGAGCCAGTGTTTCTCCGTACTTTGGAGCCTGTTCTGGAGACCAGGCTGACCTCAAACTCACAGAGATCCTCCTGCCTCTGCATCCCAAATGCTAGGATTAAAGGCGTGTGCCATCACTGCCCAGCTAGACAGAGGGATTTAATGGAAAATCAATTTCAGTATTGCATTATAAGGTTAGAGAAGAACAGCCTAAGGTTTTCAAACAACCAGCCTTAAAATATCTAGAAACCTAACAGGAATTGCCAAATGATAGAGGCTCTTTTAGAGCTCTATCTACTTGGACTCCTGTGCCAATGTTAGTTTTAAGGAAATTCAAGGAATTGAGAGTCGTATAAGGCACGCATTCACCTTTTGTGAAGAAAATGTTAAACTTGTGACCAGTGTGTAATAGAACTGTCCCTAAAGACTGGATAGCCTTAGTTCAGCTGATTTAGAGCCTGGTCCACGATGACAGTGGAGCACCTGATTCAGAGAGGAGGCTAGGACTATTGAACAGAGTAAAGCTAGAGGTATGGAAATCTCCCAAGATCTTGAAGAAGAAGATTATGCTACTATAGAAAGGCAATCCCTACATGATGGCCACACCCTGGCTTTATGCCACGAAGTAGCTTTGAATGCTTGGGTCAGAATTGAAGAAGTAGGAAAGAAGATTGAGTCATTTACTAAAGTTACACAGGGCCCAAAAGAAACCTTCAAAAGTTTCTTACAAAGATTGACATCAGCAGTAAATAAAATGATACTAAATTCAGAAGGTAGACAAATAGTAATTGAATCTCTGGCTTTTGAGAAAGCTAATTCTCAATGCAAAAGGGTAATTAAACTGTTAAAGGTAAGACCAGCACCTTTGGAGGAATGGATCTGAGATACAATTAATATTGAATCTCATGACCATGATGATGCATGGATAGAAGAGGTGATTTCCAGAGGTTTGAGGAAAAATTGAAATGTCAAGTGTTATAATTGTGGCAAAAAAGGTAAAAGGGATGGTAAACAGGACATTCCTAGAAGCAATGTTTCTTCTAAGCATGATTGAAACAGAATACCCCTCCCTTCTGGATTATGCAGAAGGTGTGGCAAAGGCAGGTACTGAATTAATGAATGTAGATCAATAAGAAACATTCAAGGTAATCTTTTGCCAGGCAAACTCCTTGAGGGACCTCTCACAGTCCCCTATGCCAAATCCAGTTCAGTTGTTTCCTGCCATCATAAAAAAAAAAAAAAAACTTCCAAGAGCAATTAAAGAACCTAATGCCTGTTTTAAGAAGCAATACTACTCTGGATAAAAGAACAGCTATAAAAGAGAGAACAAAAATTCAGGTGATGAACACCTTTAATACCAGCACTGGAGAGGAATATCAGATGGGAGGAGACAGGTCTCAGACTTAGTTTCAGTCTGAGGATTCGTGGAGGCAGGATTGTTCATTTCAGTCTGAGGTAGAGGTAAGAGCCAGTGGATGGCTGCTTTGCTTTTCTGATCTACAGCTTGAACCCCAATATCTGTCTGTAGTAGGGAGGGGGCCGCTTGTTTGGTTCCCGGCCACTTAGCCCTGAAATAATCACACAGAAACTATATTAATTAAATCACTGCTTGGCCCATTAGCTCTAGCTTCTTATTGGCTAACTCTTACATATTAATTTAACCCATTTCTATTAATCTGTGTATTGCCTCGTGGCTGTGGCTTACTGGCAAAGTTCCTTCTGGCTCCAGCAGGGCTCCATGGCTTCTCTCTAGCTCTGCCTTCCTTCTCCCAGCATTCAGCTTAGTTTTCCCCTCCTAGCTCTGTTCCCCTGTAGCTCTGCTATAGGCCCAAAGCAGTTCCTTTATTTATCAGTGGTAATCACAACATACAGAGGGAAATCCCACATCATCTGTCTCTGGGTTTTTATTATTCATGCTACAGGGACCCCTCTTTGGCAGAAATATTTCCTAGGAGAAGGAAATGAAGGAATTCATTTGTTAAAAAAAGGGGGGGGTTTGGGGAGTTGAATAGATGAGAGGAAAATTCTTGCCTTATATGAACAGAGGGTCTTTGTAGAAATAATGAACCTCAGGACCTGGAAATGAGATCATTCTGTTCCCTAAATGAGTGAGGCCTAAGTTCCATGACAGTCATCTTTTAAGAGAAAGAGGATATGGACACACAGTAGGGAAATCATATGAAGGAGGCAGAGCTACTGAGCCACAGCTGACAAATACCTCAAATTCCACTCAGCAGAGGATGGGGGGCAAAGACAGATGGCCCCTTAGAGGATGGGGAGGCAAAGACAGAGCCCCTTAGAGGATGGGGGGCAAAGACAGAGCCCCTTAGAGGATGGGGGGGCAAAGACAGAGCCCCTTAGAGGATGGGGGGCAAAGACAGAGCCCCTTAGAGCCTTTGGAGGGAGTGGAGCTTTGCTGCACTGTGATCTCAGACACCTGGCCTCCACATCTGAGAGAATATTAGTTTAAGCCACTATGTTTGTGAAACTTGCTATGGTCATCCCAGAAACTAATGCATATGTCATAGTCATAAGATGTCTATCATTCAGGTATCAGGTCAGAGTTACTGATGGCAATTCATGTCTTCTCTGTCAGGAAGGCAAAGGTTTTCACAAGTGTTGGGCAGAATTTTAGTCTCCATGATTTTCTTTTTTCATATCCTGGGGATTTATATGCTAGGAAAGCATTGTACTACCAAGATACCTCTTCAGCCCTGAACTTTGCCTTGTGGTATGACTTCCATAATATTCAGGATAAGAAAATGTCAGATGCATCAAGGTTACTAATCAACATGCCTTAAGGAGAGCTGTCATTCTGAATTATCTCGGTGAAGTTTGTGCTAATCATGAACCCTTCAGAGCAGAAAAGAGGATGAAAACAGAGAGGTTAACAGTCAAGGACAGCCAACAGACTGTTGCTGACTTGGAGATGGATGGGGCTTCCAGGTCAGCCGTAGGAAAGAAGTAGATACTGTGAAAACCAGTAAGAGTCAGGCTCAGTGGTACACACCTACGGGCTCAGATACTCAGTGGCACACGCCTACGGGCTCGGAAACTCAGTGGCACACGCCTACGGGCTCGGATACTCAGTGGCACACGCCTACGGGCTCGGATACTCAAGAAGTCACAACATGAGGATGACTTGAGCCCAACAGTTTGGAGACAGTTTGGAAACAATGAGATCCTATCTTAAAAAAACAACCACACAGTAGATAATCTACTAAGCCTGAAGGAGAGTGTTCAGCCCCAGATGAGACCTTCATCTAAGCCCAGTGTGTGGCTGAGCAGAGAATCTAGCTGTGCTGGACTTCTAGCCTTCAGTACTTAAGGATAATAAATGGTGACTTAAACTGATAAATTTGCAGGAATTTATTAGCAAGAGAAAATGAAGGCAACAAACTGTAGGCCTGGGCAACTTCTACTTGTAAGGGAACCTAGAAAGTTTCTTGCAGAAGAAAAGGGATTGGGAAGGGGATGGCTGTTCCCACACCTCCTTTGTGGTTTAGAACATCGCAGCCATGACTTTTCTAGTGCAATCGTTTATAGCCCTTCACTTACAAGCCACTGCTTTCGGCACCAATTTCCCTATCAGGGAGAACATTTCTTTTTAGTTGTTACTACCAGAATAGCTTATGTTTTTTTTTTAAAAAAAAAGATAAGGGTTCTAATCAATTCATAGAAAGGGCAGAAATGGAGTCAAAATTTAGAGATGACTAGCCCTTTCCTTAGAATTTAGAGTAATAATGACACCCAGCATTTATTGCTTGCCATGTGCTGGTCCATACTGTGTATCATCACAATCTCCAAGCAACCCTACGAGGTTATTACTAATATCAACCCAATTTTTCAGATGTGAAAACCGAGACATAGAACTTAAGCAGCTTTCCTAAACTGTCTTCCCCGAGACCTCCACTCATGAATCCTCCCCTGGGTAACCAGAAATCCTCAGAAAACAAGCTCCTCCTCTAAGGAACACTCTTTTGTATCTTTCCATGCCAGCAAAGTGTCATGTGACAAACCAAGACCGTGTGGATGAAACAGAAGATGAAGGTGATGAAGAAGAAGAAGAAGAAGAAGAAGAAGAAGAAGAAGAAGAAGATAGAAACAAGGCCAGTGGCCAAACAAAAGAGCAGAAGACAGAGGAAAACAAGAGTGAAGAGGGGAAAGAGAAGGCGGAGCAAGAAGCAGAGAAAGAAAAGAATGAGACAGAGAGTTCGAACTCGAGTCCATCATCTGAGACTCAGTCTCCACCTCCCTGCCTTACTGTCCTCTCGGCTGCTGACCCCGAGTTGGGGCCTCAGCTCCTGGAGGCAGCTGCCAATGGTGAGAACTACAACTCCCATTTTTTCCCTAATTCTGTGGTCCCACAATCTTTTCACACCATGATCTGGCCTCAGCTCTGATCCTACATCCCACCATGTTGAAGAATCTTGATTGAGCCCTTTTATTAACTGAGAGAGAGTTGATTAGAAGCAGATCTTGTGCAGGGACTGGTGCATGGATGCTGGCACTGGGGACAGCTGTTCTTACTTCCTGTCACAGGCCTGCCTGTGCTCTTGACAAATATGGAGCTGAGCCTAGGGTGCCAAGAACTTCGTTGGCTGCTGTCGAGGGAGGATCTGAGTCCACCCCATGTGCAACCTGGCTTTTGTCTCTATCTGAGCACGACCCTTCCCATCCATGCTTTGGAACGAGGTAAGACCAGAGGCAGGTTACTAACATAACTTTGTAGGCCCCCAGAATCACCCCAAAGAGGATTTCATTTACCTAGGCCCAGAGCAGGCTCAAAACTGTGATAGAGAGCCAAATTTACCCTGGACGCTGACACAAGTGAGTTAGCCTTTTCCATGTCACCCCAAGTACTAGGTTGTGAATTGCTGAAAGGGTTGAATGTTCTGGATCTGGGCCTGAACATGGAAATACTGGAAGAACAGATGCTGCACGAAATCCTGTGTAGAGAGCGTCCAGAGCTTGAGACCCGCTGGCAGGACCTCAAAATCAGAGCAGTGGATACCTATGAAGCTGTGAAGGCCGCTGAGGTGCTTGGGGGCCCACTCTGTGGGGAAAGTTCAAGTACAGAGCTAGAGAGGATGTTTGGGGACCGTCACAAAGGTCCAGATCCATCCAACAAATTACCACATGCAGGAACGGTTGCTGGTGATACTGCTACTTCAGAACCAAAGGCGTCAGAAACCGTCCAAGTTTCTGAGAGAAATGGTGAGGACTCAGGCAAAGATATGTCAGCTGAATGCCCAGAAGGAGGAGCTAGAAGAGCAGAAGCTGCAGGAGATGGTACTGTGGGCACCCTACCGGCAGGTAGCTCGTCATGGAATAGCTGTGATAGAGGCCTTAAGCTCACTACAGAAACTGCTGCCATTTTTCTGTATGAATTTAGAAAACTGGTTATCAGTCACCAGGCGGGCTCTAGACAGCGCGAAACCACATGATAGTCACCACGGAGAGGACTTGGCCAGCCATCTGCTGCAGCTGAAAATCCACCTGACCCGCCAGCTGCTGAGCAGCACCGTGGCTGCCCTAGGTTTGACCCAAGCACCCTTGGTGGGTGCTCTGGGTGCTGTGGCCCTGCTGCAAGTGACAAAGAAGACACCAAAGCTAGAGAGGTTGGCACTGTGGCCTGGACTGTCAGCCTCTCCTAGCACAGGCCATAACACACAGGGCCCTGGTATGGCTAGGCCAGCCTGGTTAGGTTTAAGAGCCTGGCAAGAATGTGGGGCATTGGAGCTTCTGTCCCCATTTGCTGGGCTTCGTGCATCCCTGGCAGGCCACTCCAGTGTGTGGCAGGATTACCTGTCACTATCATCCACTGTGCTGGGTCCTGCACCTGGTCCTAATTCTGAATCACTTAGCCTCCACCAGAAGCTGATACTGTGGCGTGTACTGCGACCAGACTGCCTGGCAGGTGCCCTAGCAGACCTCACCACCAGCCTACTAGGTCGGCCCCTAGGTGAAGACCTGGGTGCCCCTACCATGATCTTTGAACATAGTCAGGCTACTCAGCCCATACTGATCTTGCTGCCACCACCTGGCAACCCTACAGCCACTTTGCATCCTGTGACTGTCATCCGGAAACTAGCTGCCAACCATGAGGTTTGTATCTAGTCTCTTGACCCAGAGTGAGTGGACTTCTATGGGCTGGGATGGAGTGTGGGACTCTGGCCCATCATCCTCCTGGGTCTTTTTAAATCACATAATCACATAGACACTTTAGGATTATTGTGGCATAACTCTGAGTCTGTGAAGTCACCTCAAGATCACTCTGAGTTACTCTGTCTCCTTTCTAACGGTCCCTAGACACAAAAGCATCTGCATGTCATCGCACTAGGCTCTGAAGATTGGGATCCTGTCTCAACTATAGTCAACACTCTATGCCAGGCTATGCTCCAGGGGCACTGGCTGGTGCTGGATAACTGTCATTTGATGCCTCGTTGGCCAAGAGAACTGCTACAGCCCTTGCTGGGACTGCTGGATGGAGCCAAGGGTAAGTGTCCTGCTTAGGGATGGCTTCGAGGATCCTACCCTACACTTGACCCTGAGCTTGAATCCTAGAGCTTCTCGGATGATCTCCAAGTGTGAAGCCGATGCCTTTGGCCTTGTGTCTGGCTCCTGCTGTCCCAGTCTTGAATATGGCCCTTGGACTTGTGGGTCAATCTACTAATTATCTGAGGATTCATTTCAGCCCCTTATCTAAACTTAGTGGTCTCAGACTCAGAACTGTTAGCTGAACCAGAAAAGAGAAGTGTGGCCACTGTCCACAGAGATTTCCGTCTTTGGCTGATTGTATCTACTGAGGCCAGTGCTTCCTTGCCAGGTGAGGAGCATCCCTTTAGGAGCTATCAAGTCCTTGGGGGGGAAGAGTGACTAGACTGTGCTGACTCAGCACTCTGCTTCCTCCACAGGGGTGCTGACCCAGCACTCCCTGCCTGTTTTCTGGGACCAGTCCTTAGAACTAGGCCGTATCTTGATCGACAGTGTGGATTTGCAGCAAGGACTCTGCATGCAACCCCTCAGTCAGACACTGCCTTTGTTCCTCCTGCATGGTCTCCTACTACACCGACAGCTCTATGGGACAAAGCTGCAAGCACACAGGGGGCGCTGGTGAGAGAGCCACCAGTCCTGGTCAGTCACCCAGCACACTTGTTTTGTACCTTCCATATACTTGCATGAGAAAACTGATCTTTGGAACTTCCAAGGAGTGAAGGCAAGGAGGTTTGCTCCCCAGACTTTGCAATCTCACTTTGAACTGAGCCTTAAAAGCAGAAGCCAGTTGGGTAAAAACAGGGCTTTTTCTAAGCAGAGGGAATGACTTCAGTGTGGCTGAGGCAGACATGCTGGGGATGGAATAGAGAGAGGTGAAGCTCATCACAAAGGGCTTTTAGGGCCATGGCAAAAGGCCTCGGGTTCCTGCAGACATCAGGAAGCCTCTGAGGGGGTTTTAAATAGGCGAGGAACCGTGATCCTATCTGTGGAAAGCACCACCCAGACTGAATGTGAAGAACAGACAGAGGGGGTGGGCCTGGAGAAAAAACCAGCTTCTAAGGGGGCTCTAAGAAAGCCATTATGATATGGGCAGCAGGGACTAGGGTGGTAGAGTTGGGGTCCAGAATAAATATATGGTGAAGAATAAGGATGACTCCTAGGCTTCCTCTTAGACAACCAGGTGGCTGGTGACACCTCTTACTAGGCTAAGAGGTGGAACAAACCTCTAGGGGGAAATGATTATTGCAGTAGAAAGCAAGTTGTACTGCGGTACAAAGTAGTAATGTCTAGTGAGCCCTCCTAAGTTAGAGATCAGGAGAGAGGTTCACACTGAAGGATGTGAGAGTCCTCAGTATATTTTTATAAACACTGTACTCTCTGTACCCTACCCAGGAGTCAAGTAACCTTGACCAAGATTCTTGAGACCCAAGAGCATCTGTGGGCCAGTCTCAGTAACCCCAGGGCTGCCTTGCTGGAGCTGGCTGGTGAGCTTCTCCTCCTGGCCTCCATATGGTGACCAGACACCAGAAGACATGGAAACGAGTGGGCTGGAGTGGGAGTCTGAAGGCCAGGATGCATGTGATGGATAAATGCATAATTTTGCGTTGAGGGGTGGTGGAAACTGGAATGACTGAAATTCTGACTTTGTCTGTAGCCTCAATTTTCTATGGAGGTTCTTTGGGGGACCCAGGAGACAGAGAGGCCCTGATTAGCCTGACACGAACCTGCCTGGATCCCAAGAGCATGAGCTGGGTCCAGCCACACACACCTCAGTATCTGCTGGCCACTCTGATGCCTAGTCCAGGTAAGCTTCAGGCAAAGATCCACCCTGGGGTGGGAAATAGTGCATTGCACTGCAGTCTCCACAGGGGTGCAAATAACATCTGTCCCAATGAAGGTATGAGAGGGCAATGTTGGTAGTTATGGGGTCAGAGGAAGGCCTGCCTCATTGGGTCTGGTGGGGAGAATCTATTTGTTCCTTACCTCTAATCCTAAGAGCTAGGGGAACTAGATGCCAGGACAGAGTGCAAGGCCCGGATGCACCTACTGCCCACACCAGCTGAACCTCGTGTCTGCGGACTGAATGAAGCACCTAAGTCCTGGCTATTGAGACGCCAGAGTCGTGCTCTCCTGAGCGTGCTACAGCAGTGTTCACCCACATGGGTTCCTTCAGCTCGTGGAGGAATCAACCAGCGTAAAGAAAGGCGACTTCGGCAACGCCTGGAGCAAGCCAAGAAGAGGCTGGTGGCACTTCAGGCTTTGCTAACCAACCGTAATCGCTCAGGCCAGTGTATCACCCCGTGGGCGGTGCTGGGGCCCAATGCCCGCAGGCCTCTGGAGGGCTTCTTAGAGACTGAGGTGCTGGAACTGAAGCAGTTGGTGGGCATACTGCAGCGTGACCTTGACTGCTTACTGCAGCAGCTTAAGGGTGAGACCCCGTGCACCTCCAGTCGCTGTGCTGCGGTGGCCCATGCTCTTTGGGCAGGACGCCTACCTCGGCCTTGGAGATCTCATGCGCCTGCTGGGCCACAGCTACCCTGGCAATGGCTGCGACAACTGTCCCGCCGTGGGCACCTATTGATTCGCTACCTGGACAGTGGCACGAGTGAAAATGCCAATGAACCAGAGCGCATATTTCACCTGTCAGCTTTTCGCCACCCTCGTCGTCTGTTGCTGGCACTGCGTTGGGAGGCGGTCTTGGAGTCCAGGGTGCCAAGCCCCAATCTTCCTGGTAACCAAGGCTCTGGCTCCAGCATTCTCCCACCTAAACGTCAGGAGCTGAACAACCACCCTCTGCACATCCGGGTATCTTGGCATCACCCTTCCTTCTCCCCATTCCGCCTCAAAATATGTGATTCCACGCCATCCTGTTGACCTTGACCCTGATCTGACACTCATCTCATCTTCATAGCTTTGCCTGTTTTCTGGCACCCCCAGGTGGAGAATGGCCCAAATCCCAAGGTTCCTGAGATGGGATTGTTGCTGATCGGGTTACAGCTCCAGCATGCAGAGTGGGACCAGATGGATGGGGCCTTGCAGGACAGCTTTTCCAGCCAACCCAGCCTTCTGCCTCCTGTCAGCGTCAGCACACAAGCCCGCGGTGCCAGTAATACACCAGTCTCAGCTGGCCTGGGCGTGTACTCCTGTCCCGTATACATGACCGGGCCCCTTCGCACCACTAAGCTTCACAGTAAGAACATCCTGATGCACCTGCCACTCCCCACAAAGCTCAGCCCTGACACTTGTATCCAACGGAGGGTCCATGTGTGCAGCCCAACCTTAACCTGAGCCCCGACCAAAATAAAGCTGTAGTGGTGTCAAGAATGACGTCTGGGATTTGGAAGAAGACTGGAGTATGCAGAGTACAAAATGCGGCACACAGAGGGAAAAGGATGCTATTGATAGAGGAAGAAGTGGGGCCAAATCTGGGTACTCTTTGAGTACAGGCGTCTGCTGTTAGTTATGTTCACAAAGAATAACCTAGCAATGGCTAACTCAGAATTCTGACTCTTTGCTTAGCTTTCTATGTGGTCTCAGCACTTGCATTAAATATCCAGTGGGTGGTTTTGAATGGAGAACATTATTTGAAAGTTGCTTAAGACATTTAGCAGCATTATTGGAAGGTTCCACTTCTGCCCTACAGCATTCTCTGAATGAGTCATATTCCCAAAACAAAGGCCAAATGAGACTCATGACCCCTCACTCATTCAACAATAATCAGCTGAGCAAGCACTCCTCCATATGAAGTGTTCTTTCAGACACTGATGAGGCTGTTCAGCACAAATCTCCTGCTTTCCTTGGAAATCTATTTCCTGTCCCACACAAATCTCCTGCTTTCCTTGGAAATCTATTTCCTGTCCCACGGAAGTTCCAGGAAAGTGTTATATCCTTCAAAAGCACCCTCCCAAGGGGCCTCCTTCTAGGCCATACCCTTTAATGGTCCATTCAGCCATTGTTGAAATTAGCACCTTGATTATCCAGTCAGCCTCTAATAGTGCCACCAGGAGGGGACCAAGCCTTCTGTGCACACACCCATTTGGGGGATACATCATATCCACACAATGGGACCTCAAAGGGTATTGTTTTTCTTATAATGCAAAACACACATTCCCCCAACACCCTCTCTGTTTGAGACAGGGTCTTGCTATGTTCCAGCCTGACCTCAAACTTTTTCTGTTTTGTTTCAAGACAGCATTTTTCTGCGTAGCCTGACTGTGCTGGAACTTGCACTGTAGACCCAGTGGCCTCTGCCTCCTGGGCACTGGAACCACCACTGGTCCTGTGCGCCACCACTGCCCAGCTAAATTTTTGTTTCGTTTTGTTTTCCTGGCCTCAAAATTGTGATGCACCCGACTCAGCTCCCCAAATGCTGAAATTAGAGGCCCAAAGCACCATATCCAGCTCAAATGCATTTCTCAAAAGTTCACATTCAATTTCCTCAGATCTAAACTCTTAACTGTAAACCCCCATAAAACTCAAGAAATATTCTAATATATGACACACAGTAAGCATTTCCAAGAGGGTGGAATGGATGGACAAAGAAAGCCTGGAGCAGAGTAAGAGTAAAGGCAGCAGGACATTTAGTCCTGCAGGCCATTCCCAAAGTATTCCCGGTGCGTGGTGATGCGATGTGAGCTCCAAAAGGCACGGGCCGTCCCCACCACCAAGGCTATGCCATTTGCAGCCCACGTGGCTTCTCTAGACCTTGCTCCACTCCCTGAGGCTTTCCATGGCAGATGCTCTATGTCCATGGCCTCTCTTACTTTCTAGAGTCTCCTCTGCAACTCCACGCACTCTCACAACTTTATACACTGTCAGAGATTTCCCATGGGGCTTCTCACCCTGCCATACATACACTGGCCTTCTTTCTAGACTTTCCTCTGAAATAGAGAGGGAAAGCCTGTAATCCCACAACTGTTACACTTTACATGCTGGGATCTCCAGTACCCCATGGGCAATGCCAAGGTCTGCTGCTAGCTCAAGCAATAGCTAGTCCTCTTCAATGACCTCTGAATACATGAATGGTTGAACGTGAGTTAACACTTTCCTAGGTGGTCCTAACTGAACAGCTCTTAAAGCAAAATTTTTGAATGAATTGAAACCTTTATACCCATGTTCCTACCATGGGTGGCAGCTAGCCGATTCCTGAGAAACCCTCAGGTGCTTTTCTGTTGTTTTGATGCCAAATGTTTGGCTGTTTACGGGTTATGTCCATAAGTGTTTTGTCTGCGTGTGTGTATATATGCACTGTGTGCATGCCTAGGCCTGTGAAGATGAGAGAAGGTATTGGAGTCTGCAACTAGTGTGATGGAAGGTCATGAGCTACCACGTGCATTCTGGGAATGAAATCCAGGCCATCTGCAATAGCAACAAGTGCTCTTAATCACTGAGTTGCTGCTTCAACCTCTTATCTTTTGAGACAGGGTTTCATATACTCAGTCTGAACTTCAACTTGCTATGCAGCTGAGGTTGGCCTTAAATTCTTGATCCTCCTGCCTCGTATCTACCAAGTGCTGGCTGGCATTGATAGACATGCACAACAACATATAGTCTATTTAAGTTTCTTTCTTTTTCTTTTGTTTGTTTGTCTATGTAGTTCTGGCTGTCCTGGAACTCACTTTTGTAGACCAGGCTGGCCTTGAGCTCACAGAGATCCACCTGCCTCTGCCTCCCAAGTGCTGGGATTAAAGGCGTGCACCACCACTGCCCGGTTCACTTAGTTTCTTTTTAATGGCCCCAATCTCTTTAACAGCCACATTCCTCTTGGCTTCAACTTTATTTTTAGTTTTTGTTTCTGCTCAAAGTGAAAGATTTTCAAATTTTAACACTTTGCTTTTAGTAACAATTCTTGCTATAGATTTGACTAAAAGAATCTAGTAATAACCATACTGCAATGGGTTTGCTGCAGGTCCAGGCATCAAGCAGCCAGTCCCAAGCAGGCTGCGAGTCCCCAGCAGCTTGCTGTGGAAAGCAGCCAGTCCCACGCAGGGACTGCGCACGAGACCACGTGGCAGGAAGGTGGCTGGTCCCCAGCAAGCCTTGGGGGCCGCGGGCTGGTCCCCGGCGGCAGACAGTGGGTCCCAGGATTATG